>VNKC01001890.1:0-78913 GCA_008042775.1 Drosophila pectinifera
CAGGGATCTGCAAGGTTCAGCAACCACAACAGTGACGCCTCAGTGACACCGACAGTGACTCAGAAGTGACAGAAGACAATGGGGCACCGGCACATCTGCTGCGACGGCTGCCAGGGGCTGGAGTTCCGGGGCCGCCGCTTCCGCTGCATGCGCTGCTTGAACTACGACCTCTGCGGGGACTGCTACGACCAGCGGATCGAGACGCAGGCGCACAGCGCCGAGCATCCCATGCAGCTGATCCACGAGCCCGGCCAGGAGCCGGACCTGCTGCTGGGCGGCGGGGAACTGGAGCTGGTGCACCTGTCCAACTGCTACACCTGTCCCATCTGCGGCTTCTTCGGGTACACGGCCAGGCAGCTGATCAAGCACGTGTACGAGCAGCACCCCTACTCCGAGGACTACGTGGTCTGTCCGATGTGCGCCAGCGTGCCGGGCGTCCATCTGCTGGCTATCCGCAACCTGTTGCGCCACCTGATGCTCAACCACGTCGAGCAGGCTCAGCAGATGGAGCCGGCACAGATGGAGCCGCCACTGCGTCGGACTCTGACCAGGAGCTCCCAGCGCCTCCGGCGACGCCGCCATCTGCAGCAGCTGCCACATCAACAGTTGTCAAGGGACAATGGCGCCATGCTGGCCATCGATGACGTTAGCCTGCCCCAGGAGCACCCCGAGCCCCAGGAGTCGCAGGGTCGCTCGGAGCACGAGGAGATCTTGTTCCAAAGTGTGGAGCCATCGGGCAACCAGCTGGGCGACGGCTATCTCCTGGTGCCGTGGGTCGCGGAGCAGGAACGCCGCTGGCGGGATACGGAAAGGGCCGTCACTCAGAAGCGTCGACATGCCCTCTTCGCAGAGCACCTTCTGCTGTCCATGCTGAGTGCCGAGGAGCTGCAGCTGCCGGAGAAGTGGAGCTCCCTGGAACGGAGCTCCAAGCAGCAGCATGGACTGTCCAAGGCCATGTCGCTGATGTCTGTGCCGTGGACCAGGCTCCGGCAGGTCTCCCAGGTCTCCCAGGTCTCCCAGGTGGACGCTCGAAGGGATCGGCCAGCAAGGAGCAAGAGGGCTGAGGCGGGGACGGAGGAGGAGGAGGCCATAGACTAAAGGCTCTCTGCGAGGCTGGCGGAGAGTGCTTATTATGTTTTTGTTTATTTTTTAGACATGATAGATCTTTTATGGGTTGTGTTCCATTTTAAACGCAACATCTGCTAAATTTTCGTGGAAATTACCTTTATAATTAGTTGAATAAACTATTGCAATACTTTTTTTAATCTAGCCCAAGTACAGTTCCTCCATTAATGAAAGAAATAAAATCTTTTTCTTGAGATGTGATTATATGAGAAAATTTTTATCCATAAGGTAACACGCTAGAGAACTGCTGACCGAATTGTCTCAAGCTTTATTTCAGTTTTTCATATGGCATGGGTGAGGTATGTGGAATAAAAGATATAGGGATATAGTATGTCTAATATTGGGTACTCGTAGGGCACTAGGGTATGATAATTTATAATGGTTGTTACAGGCAGAAGGAACTTTTCTTTTTATTTTCCCATCGATCGTTTCGAAGTGTCTTGTAGGGGCTACTGAGGAGACTTTTATGTAATTCGGCCTAGAAGTATGCTGCACGTTGGCTATCTTTAAGCTTATAATTAGCCGGCTGCACTTCCCAAAAAATAGTGTTGTTATAATGGTTATTATAATAATATATTGTAATAAAATATAAATATAATTATTATATTATATAGAAATACCAGCTCAAAGCTGCTCCAGGAAAGAGCGGATGCATTCTGAGGAGGAAGACTGTCTCAGTATTAGATCCCAGAAGACGCACTTGGCTAATCCCTCTTATATCTAACTTATTTACTTTATTTATTTTATATACATATATATATATATATTATCTACTTTATTTATTTATATACATATATATATAAATATATATATTATTTACTTTATTTATTTGCATTAATCTATTCGCTGGGATGGAAAACGACTGCCAGTTGGAGACTATTACCATGATGCTGGTCATGTACCAGAAGATGACCCAGCCAGGGTACAGGTGGTGCAGTTGGCCATAATTACCCTAAATAAGAGAGCAGAGATTGCAAACTAAATTTTAGTATATATAAATAAATATTATAGGCTCTCTATATGTATGTTTTTGTTCATTGTTGCACAAAAATACAAATCTGGGAAAGTACAGATTGCAGACTCCTCTTTTCATGATTTACTATGGATATATCTTAAACTTATTTTTATATTAAACTGTTTACACTCTAGATTCTTTATATAAGGGAGAATTGTATATGTATATTAAGTAAGTATGTATATTAAGTATGTATATTAAGTACTAGTATATTAGCAGTAAGAATAAGCATTTTGATAAGTGAGACTGTTTGTATTTATGTTCCATTTCCCAATATCCCAATTATATGTGAAACAATCAAATAGGTTAAAATTAAAGAGGTTAAGAAAGTAGGGTCACTTTAAGATCAGTGAAAAGAGTGAAAACACATTGTTATAAAAAACTTAAGAAATAATCTGGAAAATAAAAGTGAATATATCTATAAAACGGGTTAACAATATCTAGCTTTCGTTTAACTTTATAATATGGTATATCTATAATGTTCCTACAATATATACAATGTAGAATCCCAGTGCCATGTAAGCAGACAACTTTAACTTCAACATAATGTAATATTAAGGGTTTTTTTATTATGATCGATTAACGAACCCAACGAGAAGTGTTCGAACGACAATGGAGTGATTTAGTGGAGAAAGGACGGCCATGTCAGCCAGCTAGTAGAGGTTGCACAAGCCACAAGCTACAAGCCACAAGCGGCGGCGCTGGGCAGGATGCGGCTCTCGATAGAGCTGTGGCGGCCCATCGAAGCAGGAAGCCCGGGTGACGCAACGAATCCGGAAATCGCTGGAAGGTTGCCTCTCCTCTCTCGGGAGCGATTACAATATTCGATCCAGCGCAGTGCCCCGACTCTCTGCGTCTTTCTGCCAGACAATGGACCAGAGCTGGCGAGCATCATAAGTTCGGCAAACCCGTTTTCCTCAGCCACTCCTCTCTCTGCATTGTAATTTAAACGACTGCCAGCCAGCCCCGGAACGTTGACCCGCTGCTCCACTACACTACAAACGCCGCCGGTGCCCCGATCTCCAGTCCAGAGTAATGGCACTGGCGGTGCATGCAGCTCGTCGCCCTGTGCCATAGGTCGAGGTTGTGGCGCTTCCTCGTTGTAGGCATGTCTCTGGTGGCACAGTGGTAATTCCAGGGAAAAATGTGTTCTTATTTATGCTGTAGATATATGTATTATTAGTATTAAGTGTAAACATATTGTTAATTAATATAATCTAGTGGGTACGTCATATAAATATAATAGTACTTAGTAGTAAGTATCGATAAAACGATAAGTATCTTAGGAAGTGCGGCCAACTTCACTTGGTAAGAAGAGAAGAAAGAGATAGACGCGCAAAATTATAAACAATATGTAAAATATATAAAATAAAGACCATCATTTACAATGCTTACATATATTAGGAGTTAAATTTATTTATTATTTATTTGTATACCCAAGAGCCTCTCCAGGAGTGCTCCATAAAAGAGCGTGACGGAAACACTCAACCGGAAACGGAAGTCAGGAGTCAACTTAAGGGTTTAATCCTATTCAAATCATCTAGTAGTTATTCTTATTATTCATTATAGAAATAATTGAAATATATATCCAGTATGTGGAGTGTGCGTTATGCGGCCCGTAGTGGTAGTGGTAGGAAAATGTGTTCTTAATTATGCTTACATATGTGAGGAGTTAAGTTTATTTATTATTTATTTGTATAACCGAGAGCCTCTCCAGGAAAGCTCCTAAAAGAGCGTGACTCAACCGGAAACGGAAGTCAGAAGTCAACTTGAGGGCTTAATCCTATTCAAATCTAGTAATCTAGTACTTACTCTTGTTATTAATTATAGAAATAAGTAAAATATATATACAGTATGTGGAGTGTGCGTTATGCGACCCATAGTGGTAGTTCCAGGGAAAATGTGTTCTATATTATTATATATTAGGAGTTAAGTTTATTTATTATTTAACTGTATACCCCAGAACCTCAATGGGCTTTCCCTGCTCCATAAAAGAGCGTGACAGAAACACTCAACCGGAAACGGAAGTCAGGAGTCAACTTGAGGGCTTAATCCTATTCAAATCTAGTACTTACTCTTATTATTATTTTATATATTATTATAGAAATAATTTAAATATATATCCATTATGTGGAGTGTGCGTTATGCGGCCCATGGTGATGCCGCCTTGCCATTGACTGTCAAGTGTGACTGTGGCCCCGTGCCTCCTCGTTGATCGCATCTTAAGCGGCTGTCTGCCGCCTCGTGGAGAGTCTGACATATCCAGTGATTTGGGATTGACACCGAGATTCCCGGCCCACATCCGCCCCTTTGTCGCGGCTGCAGCTGGTTTTGGAGTCCCCGACCAGACGAGATGAAATGCGATGCGTGTTGCGTCTTCAGCTGGCAACAAGTGGGAGCTGGGAGCTGGGAGCTGGGAACTGGGAACTGGCAGCGATGCCTTGGAAATTTTGCGTCTGGGTCGTTTGCAATTGACGCCGGTTTGTTTAGTTTGTTTGTGCCGCAAGCCGACGGCGACTTGCCCCACCTCCCGGTGCCACATGGCGCACTTGGTGGGGGATTGTGTAAGAGATGCTGATGCGGATTTATGGTGGCGTTATGGGCCGCTCAAATTGCACTTTGGGAACCGAGGAGATTCATAGCATCTGTAATTAGTGAAGTGCCGCCACGCCCGCGAAAATGGCAGGGCCGGGAGGCGGCTTAGGGAGTTACCACGGTAGTTAAGTGTAAAAAACCCACATATGCAAATGCTGTTTATGTTAAAGAGTTAGTAAAAACTGAAGTCGATACGGATTTCGTGTGTTGGATAAGCAGCCGTGATGACGATGACCCAAAGAAAGCAGTTCCAGCCTGATTGGGATTTCACATAAGACGCTGATGTAATAAGTAATCTCATTACAGACACATAATATCGCTGGCATAAATATTATAATGAGGATCGTCACCTAACCAGACCAGACGATCCGACGGGGAGAAAACTGAGACTGAAGCGGAGGCCCCCTGAAGATATGATTTCTATTGTCCTGTCGGATAATTTCCAAGTTGGACTTCAACAACAAACTGGAACCAAGGGAAGTGCTGAGTTTGAAGAGGTTTCTTGGCTGGGAACTGACAGAAACATATGCTAAAAATGCTGATCTCTATATCTGATATTAAATAGCTAATAAAGATGGTAAAGCTCAGCCGAAAGAATACCTTTTAAATTAAATATGTTAACCCGGTTTATAGATAGATTCACTTTTATTTTCCATATAAGTTTTTTAGAACAATGTGTTTTCACTCTTTTCACTGATCTTAAAGTGACCCTACTTTCTTAACCTCTTTAATTTTAACCTATTTTATCGTTTCACATATTATTGGGATATTGGGAAATGGAACATAAATGCAAACAGTCTCACTTTACCAAAATGCTTATTCTCACTGCTAATACACTAGTACTTAATATACATATCTGCTAACAAATAATTCCCTACTACTATTATTATTATGTTTCATGTTTTAAATGATTGCCACTTTGCGAGAAAAGATGTTATTGTAATTACCTAAGATCTGTTTTTGTTTATATTTCCATTTTATGGTTTATATTTATTTGGCATCTTGATGACCCATAAACCTCTTTGAGGTAATGGCTTGTGAAAGGCAATTTCCCATATCCCAAATGAATGGATCTTCCTTCCGCTCTTCACACCTTTACTGGCCAGCAATTAAGTGGCCAATATATGTATGTTTTCCTTAAGTACTTTTTACGATCACTCCTCTGCCTTTAATTAAACAGAGAGTAACAGATTTTTAAAGCCTCCACATAGACTAGATAATGAGATTTAAGTACTAATTGCATCATGATTTATTATTCATTTTTTTTTATGGGCAACAGGCTGCCACTTTTTTTGGACTTTGTCAATTGCCGGTGACGAATCGAGCCTTGGCCAATCGGCGCGCGCTTTTTTGGCCATGTTTTGGAATGCATTTTCGTCTGGCTGGCCGGCGTCACAGTCACGCCCAAAATGATGATAGATTTGCATCTGGAATGGAGTTAAAGCCTGCAGCTTTGTCATCGTTTTCATCGATTACAGGCGGACAGACTGGACGGGGACTGGTACTGGCACTGGTACTGGGACTGGGACTGGGGATGACTTCCATCCAGATGCAAATCAAATAATGGCATCAATTGCACAGCGCCGTAAGTTGCAAGTTGGCCTGATGCTGCTGCTGCTGCGGATCGTGACGGGATTATGCAATGGGAAAAGGTGCAGCGGCGACCAGTCCACAGTCTGAGGTCCGGGGGATGCGCCAGTGCCAGTGCCTGTGCCACAGCCATAGCTATTGCTATACAAACAAATCTCTTTGGCCAGCAACAAACTGTTGCAGATGCGACAATCGAACGGAGTTGCAGTTATGACTTGTCTGCCCGGCTGCAGCTTTCGCCTGCCGCCATCCCCATGCCCGGTGGAGGCCCAAATCCAAAGCCAGACTCATGCCCATTCCCTGATTACTCCCCCTGACTAATGGCGGCGACTCCGCCGTCGCGATGATGCAGCAGCATTTGGCCCACATTGCAGCTAAGTTCGGTGGCACAGCCTGTGCACCCACTGGATGCACTGCTGGAAAATACTTAGTATATTTTTAGAGTATAATCTTTTTTAATCTTAATTAATCTAGTCTTTAATCTTGAAACAGCTCCTTAAACAGCTCTTTATCCTAGTAAAATATTAATAAATATTTAATAAATTAAATAAATCATTTGCATGATGTGCAAGGGCACACTGGACTCAACGTTCAGCAGACTGGTCACACTGCCCTTTTACCACCTTGCTTCGCTTTTATCATAGAGTTGAGAGTAGGAAATGCAGCTAAGTTCGGTGGCACAGCCTGTGCACCCACTGGATGCACTGGAAGCACTGCTGGAAAATGCTCAGGGTATTTTGAGAGTATAATCTCATTTTATCTTAATTAATCTAGTCTTTAATCTTGAAATTATTCCTTACAACGGCTCCCTCCTTAAACAGCTCTTTATCCTAGTCTTCGGCAGAGATCTTTTCAGGACTCATATAATTTATAAAAGGTTACTTTGCACTTGGATTAAATTAAATAAAAAATTTGCATGATGTGCAAGGGCACACTGGGCTCAACGTTCAGCAGACTGGTCACACTGCCCTTTTACTACCTTGCTTCGCTTTTATCATAGAGTTGAGAGTAGGAAATGCAGCTAAGTTCGGTGGCACAGCCTGTGCACCCACTGGATGCACTGGATGCACTGCTGGAAAATGCTCAGGATATTTTTAGAGTATAATCTCCTTTTATCTTAATAAATCTAGTCTTTAATCTTGATATTATTCCTTGCAACGGATCCTGACGAATCAGCCAGTGCTGGCTCCCTCCTTAAACAGCTTTTTATCCTAGCCTAGATCTTTACAGGTCTCATATAATTTATAAAAGGTTAATTTGCCCTTGGATTAAATTAAATAAATCATTTGCATGATGTGCAAGGGCACACTGGGCTCAACGTTCAACAGACTGGTCACACTGCCCTTTTATCGCCTTGCTTCGTTTTTATCATCAAGTTGAGAGTGTGAAGTGCCTTGTTTTTGGCTCAGTGCAGTGGCAGCGCCTCCAACATCTGCCTTAGCGAACCGCACACGGTGGCGGTGAGCGTGGAAAATGGTTTTTCCCCTTCTGCCTCTGGCTTTTTCTCTGCCAGTTGCGCTTTTCCGGTTAATATGTGCTGTGTGGTGGAGCTGGTGCTGGTGGTGGTGCTGGTGGTGTTATGCTGCTGCTGTGGATTCGTATAAAAGCTGCGGCCGCCATCGGTGGTCATGTCAGTTGTGGATTCGCCGCGTTCCCAGAGCGCACTTGACGACTAGTTAACCTAAGCCAAGCGAAGCGTTCCTAGCGATGAAAGTACGTCTGGATTAAGGATTAAGGATACATTGCGCATACGCAGCGTGCGCCGCTCTCTTTTTTTTTTAAGTGATCCTCACCAAGTGCCCTTTCCGTTTCAGGCCTTTGTGTGTCTCCTGCTCATCGGAGCGGCCAGTGTGTCGGCCAAGCCCAAGCCAGGCGGTGGAGGCGGTTGGTCCTCGGGAGGAGGAGGTGGTGGCGGCGGCGGCTGGTCGTCTGGAGGAGGAGGTGGCGGCCACGGAGGCGGCGGAGGAGGCGGAGACGTCCAGATCATCAAGGTGATCACGGAGAGTGGAGGCGGAGGCGGTGGAGGTGGCTGGTCCTCTGGAGGAGGCGGAGGAGGTGGCTGGTCCTCGGGAGGCGGCGGAGGAGGCGGCTGGTCCTCGGGAGGCGGAGGTGGAGGTCATGGAGGCGGCGGCGGCGGCGGCGACGTGAAGCTCATCAAGATCATCAGCCTGGGATCCGGAGGCGGCGGCGGAGGACACGGAGGCGGTGGTGGCTGGTCAGGCGGCGGCGGAGGCGGCGGTCATGGTGGCGGTCATGGAGGCGGCGGCGGCGGAGGTGGAACCAAGGTCATTAAGATCATCAAGCTGAGCAGCGGCGGTGGTGGCGGCGGCGGCCACGGAGGCGGTGGCGGCGGCGGTTGGTCCTCGGGCGGAGGAGGCGGCGGCGGGGGCTGGCAACCAGCCGGTGGTTGGGCCTAAGCCCGGACCCGACCCGCTCTGAGCACGGGGAGTCCGTAGCCCGTTCCCTGTTGCCTGTGGCCGGCTGTCCATCAACACTTGTAAATACTGTACATATCCGGATTCTTCAGATTCTGCAGATTCTGTAGACTCTCTATTTTTTTTTGTTTTTGTTACATCGCCCTCCCCAGCCCCATCCTCACAGAACTCTTACTAAAGGAGGCCTGAGAATTTTGTAAAAAATTCCGCGAGAAGCGGCCAACACAATAAATGTACCCAAAACTGTTACAATTTAATTGTTTAATCTTTTCTTGTAGAAAAGCTATAGCTATTGCTTTTACTTAGATCAGAAATAGAATCATGGGGAATCATATTTAATAAATCTTCTCGAAGGTCTTGGGTAAGAGGTTAAACATCTGTCGCTTTTTGGCCTTTGAATATACATATAACTGAAACTGGCTATAATAAAATCATAAATCAGTTGGTAGATTATAATATAAATGCTAAAACTATTATAATTATAAATATTCCAAACCCTGAATTTACTGCCTGACGCCTGGCAACTTCCACTAATCGATTATCAACTATAGCCTCTCACATCTGGTAGTATTTCAGTTTGTATAATGTTCAAGTAGATTGCAGATTATTAAACTATTCATTTATAATCATTAATAAATTTATGTTGAACTTACTAGTAATTTACTATAATTAATAATAATTTACTTACTCGTTAAATCGTAAACCAAATAGATTAATCTGGGTTTAATGGGCGAATGACAACTCTGACTGTTTGCTTACCAACACTGGTCTCCCAGATCTGGCAGCCCTGAAGTCTGTAAATATATAATATTATTATTATTATTTCATTATATTAAAAGCTGAATTTATTTACCTCATGTTTACCAAGTTCGAAATAGAATAAAATCAATCCAATTTCCCAGAGCAATTAATGACACTATATCTGTGTTGCCATGTGTGGGGTTGCCACTGTAGGCTGGGCTCTAAGGTCACGTGGAACTACTTCAGTTGAAATAATGTTTGCTTGGGCACTCGAGACGATCGTTCTATTTGTTTTAATGATTGTGGCTTAATTCCCCTACATTCTGGGACTTAATTATTATTTAATTTTGCGAAGGAGAAAGTCGAAGTCAAGGTCGGAGGCCCTGGCGTTAGTTCAGATTCTTCTATACCCTGCAAATAATAAAGAGGCTTGAAAACTTAACGAAGATGAAGACAGGGAATACTTTTGGGGTTCCAGCTCTGCCTCCATCGACTGCGCCGAAAACTCTCATTTCAATTTCTAAGCAGCAATTAATTTTCATTGGATTTCCATTACATTTTCGAAATTATACCCTAAAAATACCCTAGAATTTGCAAGAGCGCCAAAGTGCCAAAATGATAAATGACAGACATGAATTTTTATTAATTATTAAATAATGGCTTTTGGCCAAGATCAAGATCATTGTTTGAAAGCTTCGCCGACTTCCTCTGCTCTCCGGCTACATGACTTGGCTACATTTGACCAGATCCGATGACTATATAAACTGGAGCTAGACCGTGGCCAAGGCATCAGATTCTTCCAGCCAGTTCCCGGCGCAACACTGATCTCTTAAATCCGAAAACCGAGACTTCCGTGTCCCAAATATAGATATATATAAATATATATTTATATATATCATAACTTTTCCTTAGCCTCTGTTCAGTTCAATAACATTTTTAAGGTTTCATTAAATATATAGGATTGATTGATGACTTAAATCCAGGTATAATTCTATAACTCAAAGCAGTAATTACCAGAAAAGGAGCTCGGAAGATTTGCAGGATCGAAAAAGGAGACGCATTCCATATGAATTCCAATTTGTAGAGGCTTTTGAACCGGACTTGAGCTATGGTTACTTCAGGCATCTCTGGGACTTCCAGAGTTTTGATTTGAGACTTCCTTAACTATTTCGATGGCGGGGACTTTTCTATTTAAATAAAAAGTGTAGTTATGCGCTTTGGCTCCCGGCTTCCCACATACTGATGAGCTTCTAGAAACAAACCAGACTTCAGCGAAGATCGAATACGCTTACCTGTAGATCTTTAGACAGATTTGTGGGATGAGTTATGACCCTTAATGCTCAGCTTCAAAGCCAAGTTGACAATACAGGTTCGTGTTGCCTCTCTTCTATCACTATCTCTGGCGCTAGTGGGTCCATTAGTCTCTCTTCCACCTGGCAGATGAGTAAGAGGGATTTTCCAGCAGATGTCATGCATGTAATTGCGGATACTCTAAGGGAAAGAAGGGGTATCTTGCCTCTCCCGGGACCCCAGGGCGTATGAGTGATGTTTCATTTTATGACTTAATAACTAGTAACGAAATTTCGTGTAGAAATACACACTAGATATAATAATAGCCTTGCCTTGTCTAGTTGTCTCTAGTTTCTGTGCTCTGTCTGTGGTTACTGATGAATGCCAGCTGGTTGGAATAGGAGACAGCTGCCTACGCAGGACACTTTTCCCAATTTTCAAATAATCAAGCAAATAAATATCACAGAGATCCTTGGGAGTTTGGAGAGTATACCGCGTCCCAGGGGCTTCAGTGGGAGTCCAGTCAGAGGCAGAGCATCCAGCAGTCGCCACTCGGAGCAGCTGACCCATTGGGAGTAATTAATGTTGTGTAAGTAACTCCCCCGATCCCATGCCATCGCCTGAGTGCATCCGCGGGCTCACACTGATGACGACAGCCCATTTGGTTCGATACGATCCCAGGCCCATTCCCAAGCAAACAATGGAGGAATCTATAAAGCTGGCGGCTCTCCACCGACCGATGACTAGTTGGCCACCAGCCGCGGCATTGTTCTGAACAGAACCGAACCTCGACGGGAACGAGCGGAGAACATATCGATCCAAGTGCAAACGCGAACCGGAACCGGAACTGAGATGAGACTTTGGCAGCTCTGCAGCCTGTGGCTGCTAATCCTGGCCAGCTGCGTGGACTTTGCCCAGCCCACGTTGCTTGGCTTGAAGAAGAAGCTCCTCTTCGGCGGCGGCGGCATCGGTGGTGGCATCGGTGGCGGCATCGGTGGAGGCTGGGGAGGAGGCGGCGGCGGAGGCATCGGCTGGGGTGGCGGCGGAGGAGGTGGCTATCAAGGAGGAGGAGGGGGTGGCTATCCCGGAGGAGGTGGCTTTCATGGAGGAGGCGGAGGTGGCTATCATGGAGGAGGCGGGGGTGGCTACAATAGCGGAGGTGGCTATCATGGAGGCGGTGGCCAAGGCCACGGCGGTGGCGGTGGCAGCACCATCGATGTCTACATAGTGAAGCCAGTCTACAGTGGAGCAGGCGGCGGTGGCCACCAGTGGGGTGGCGGGGGCGGCAACGGCGGCGGCGGCGGACACTATGGAGGTGGCGGCGGTGGAGGCTACCATGGAGGAGGAGGCGGTGGCTACAACGGAGGTGGCGGTGCCCATGGAGGCGGCGGAGGACCTTCGCAGTGGGGTGGCGGCGGCGGAGGAGGAGGCGGAGGTAGTGGCTCCTACGCTAGTAGCAGCGCCAACAGCTGGAGCTACGGCGGCGGAGGAGGAAGAGGAGGCAATGGAGGATGCCATTCGTGCGGCGGAGGCGGGAACGGCGGTGGAGCCAGTGGAGCCTATGCCAAGGCCTCTGCCAATGCCTATGCTGGCAGCTGGTAGGAGCGAGGACTCCTGGAAATCCCAGCTTCCCATTTATTTTTTTTTTAAATGTTTGTTGTTCTGCGAATAAAGTAAAAGTTGTAATCGAAATCGAAAAAAGGCCGATTAAAGCGATTAAATCTGCGAAAATACAACTCTGTGCTTCAGTTAATGTGACCAGCTTGCGGGATACAAAACCAATATAAATATTTTGATTGCCACAAGCACGTTTCCATACGTCTAAGCCTCCGCTTAATAATGACCATGTCCATTTGCTAAAAAACCAGTTTTGACTCAGCAACTACGTTGCCTGTGTGCCTGCGAAAAAATGTAAACAAGTTAAAAAAAAACTATAATAAAAACAGCACACAAAACATTGTCGGAAAAATGCCATAACTACTATTTACAAGCAATTTCATGCTTTCCCCGGCTCCGGAGGGTCCATCCTTATGGGACTTTCCCATTTTACCTAACTGGAAGAATTATTGTGTTATTACATGTTGTATATAATCAATAGCTTAACTACTATATGCCCTAAGCTCTTATAAACACTAATTGTACTTATATAAGTGGCACCCAATTATTTTTGGATTATATGAACAAAACATCGAAGCATTCACTATTTATATGGAAATTGCAGAGGAAATTTTATGGCATCCCTATAAAAAGATACAGCTCACAGTCAACTAGAAGAGATCAGAAAATGTGTAATAAATAATACAATTTAATAAATAATGTGATAAGAAGCGTTAATATTATTATTGTTATATTGTGCGGTCGTTATTATTTTAAAAATTGTTTGAAGGGGGAAATGGGTTTTCCGAATAGCTATATCCCTACCACGCAACGTTTTCAGGTGCAATTCTTTTCCTAGCTTCATCGTCCATTTGTTTTGTCTAAAGTTGTTGACCTCAATTGCAATAATTAATAATAATAATAATAATTCTCAAAATAAATAAAGCTGAAACACAGGTTGTTACCTTTTAAACATTTCTTGATTTTTGGCAAATGAAAATATAATTGAAGAAAGGAAGGCATTAATTGACATTAAATTGATTTAAAGGATGGCATTAATGACACAGATCCCAGCTTACCAATTTAAAAATTAAAACCTATTTATTTAATTTAAATTGATTTATTTTTAACCACATCGACTGGCAACTCAGAGTGGCGCTTAGACTAGCCTAGGCTAGTTTCTCACATCTGGCAACCGTATCACTCTTATATTCAAATATATTGCAGTTTACTTAATTACTACTTTAAATCGAAAATTAATTGATTTTAAGTTTACCTTATGCAAGACGAATGCAATCAATCTTTATTCAAGAATCACAAGCTAGAATTTTTCGCCTTTTGCCTGGCAACTCTGACTACTTCCTTACCAACACTGGTCTCCCAGATCTGGCAAGCTTGAAGCCCGAAATTATATATAATAATTTTATTAGTATTATTTCATTATTTTAAAATCAGAATGTATTTACTTTATGTTTGAAATAGAATAAAATCAATCAAATTTCCTAGAGCAATTAATGACACTATATCTGTGTTGCCATGTGTGGGGTTGCCACTGTAGGCTGGGCTCTAAGGTCACGTGGAACTACTTCAGTTGGAATAATGTTTGCTTGAGCACTCGAGACGATCGTTCTATTTGTTTAAATGTTTGTTGCTTTACTCCCCCATACTCTGGGCCTTTAATTATTATTTAATTTTGCGGAGGAGAAAGTCGAAGTCAAGGTCTGAGGCCCTGACTTTTGCTTCAGATTCTTCTATACCCTGCAAATAATAAAGACCCGCTTGAAAGCTTAAAGATTTGTGTTTAAAGACAGGGAATACTTTTGGGGTTCCAGCTCTGCCTCCATCGACTGCGCCGAAAATTCTCTTTTGAATATCTATGCAGCAATGGATTTTCATTGGATTTCCATTACATTTTCCCAATTATACCCTAGAAATACCCTATAATTTGCAAGAGCGCCAAAGTGCAGTGCAAATCATTTTGCATTTTTGCATTTGAATTGTAAAAAATGATAAATGACACATGCATTGCTTTCATTATTAATTAATGGCTTTGGGCCAAGATCAAGATCATTGCTTGGATGCTTCGCCGGCTTCCTATGCTCTCCGGCAGCATGACTTGGCTATATCCGATCCGATCCGATGACTATATAAACTGGAGCTAGGCCGTGGCCAAGGCATCAGTTTCTTCGGAGCCAGTTCCAGGTGCAGTTACAGTTCCACCACCAGTTCCAGAAATCACCCAGCAGCTCATCATGCGTTTCGCTCTGCTCGCTATCTTCCTCTTCGGAGTCCTCTTCGCCATCGTGTCCGCCGGCGGCGGAGGAGGTGGTGGCGGCCAAGGAGGCTGGCAAAAGGGCGGTGGAGGAGGCGGTGGCGGTGGCCAGGGAGGCTGGCAAAAGGGCGGAGGAGGCGGCGGAGGCCAAGGAGGCTGGCAGAAGAGTGGCGGTAACGGAGGCGGCGGCAAGCACGGAGGAGGCGGTGGTGGCGGCGGCGGGGGCAAGCACGGAGGCGGCGGATTCGGAGGTGGAAAGCACGGCGGCGGTGGCAAGCACGGCGGCGGCGGATGGTAGAGAGATCCGAACCGAACCGAAGGTACTCCAGCAACTGCCCCGGCCCAAGATCCGATGCAATGTTCCTCCCGGCAACACTGATCCTCCTAACCGAAAACCGAGACTTCCTTGTCCCAAATACTCATGTCTTTTCCTTAGCCTCTTGTCTTATTTGTATTAATTCCAAAATCAAGCAATGCCTGTATTGTTTAACATAAATAAACATTTTTATAATCTTGCAAATCAAGAAAACTAGTATTTTTAAGGTTTGAAGTTGTCTTCAGGCCTTGAATGCAGTAATTACCGGAAAAGGAGCTCGGAAGCTTTGCAGGATCAAAAAAGCAGACGCATTCCATATGAATTCGAATTTGAAGAAGCTTTTGAACCGGACTTGAGCTATGGTTACTTCAGGCATCTCTGAGACTTCCAGCTTTTTGATCTGAGACTTCCTTAACTATTTCGATGGCGGGGACTTTTCTATTTAAATATAAAGTGTAGTTATGCGCTTTGGCTCCCGGCTTCCCACATACTGATGAGCTTCTAGAAACAAACCAGACTTCAGCGAAGATCGAATACGCTTACCTGTAGATCGTTGGAGATGAGTTATGGCTTGGTTGACCCTTAATGCTCAGCTTCAAAGCCAAGTTGACAATACAGGTTCGTGTTGCCTCTCTTCTATCACTATCTCTGGCGTTAGTGGGTCCATTAGTCTCTCTTCCACCTGGCAGATGAGTAAGAGGGATTTTCCAGCAGATGTCATGCATGAAATTGCGGATACTCTAAGGGAAAGCAGAGGTATCTTGCCTATCCCGGGACCCCACGGCGTATGAGTGATGTTTTATTTTATGACTAAATAATTAGTAACGAAATTTTCGCACAAAATAAACAAAGCTTTGAAAGCTTCCTGGATCTTGACGATGAGCTTTTAAAAGTATACATTCGATCGGCTGCTTGGGAGGAAAAAATTGGCGCCAAATTATTTGCTTATATTTTTGCAGGAACTTCGAAAGCATTTCTTCGACAAATTTAGTTTAATAATGGAAACTGGAGGTTAAGGGATATAGTATTCCCTAATTCAGACAAGACTTTGAAAGCAATCCTAGCCCAAAGGAACTGTTTTTTAAGAGATAGAAAGATAAATATAATTATTTTAAGGAATCGTGCAATAGCTGAGTTCCCTACCTTTTGTATATCAGCTTACAAATGGTGCTACCGATAGCAGTTCTTCAGCAATTTTCCTAACATTTTGTATAACAGTTTATTCCAGTATATTTGGTATGTATTTCTGGTGTCCCGATACCGATACCGATACAATTATCGGCCAGGTTGTGGGTAGGGTGGTGGTGTGTGTGCGTGTGTTGTGTCCGTGTGTGCAGTGCATAAGTGTGGGAATTTATTAAACAAAATCGGCGATCGAGAGGCACTGCTGAAAAACCATATATTTATGTAATAAAAGGAACGCCGGAGCGGCAAGAAAAGTTATGAGCAAGCCGACGGCAAGAACGTATTAGTATTCAACTGTATATCGAAAGGCCCCGCCATCCATCTCAAAGTGCAAGTGCAATAGCTCAATAAAATTCACAACGTTTTTTGCTCAAATCGGACAACAACAAAACCCGCGATCAAGTTGAACACACACACACATATATATGCACATATATCTGTTTCTTTTTTTTTGCTTTTTTTATTGCCGAAAAGAAATATAAAATACAGGACGCACACACACATAGAGTGAGTGAGAGGGCAGTGGAGAAGAGGAAGCACAGACTTCGGCGCTTTTAAAGAAGAGGAAAATCAAAAGATAATATCCGCACAGCATCGAAAAGCCACCGAAAATCTGCATATTAAAGTTGGAGTGAGAGCTAAAAAAGACCGCGAAAATAACGACGAGAAACTCATTTTTTTTCCACGCAACCAGGGAAGCCTCTTGTTATCGATTTTATGTTCTCCGTGTGCACCGTGCGCCGTTTGTGTGTGTGCTGCGCTCCCGCGAGTGAGTGCTTGTGTGTGTGAGCACGGCGTGTTATCAACAAAAAAAAAAAAATAAATAAATAAAAACCAACAACCATTGGCTGCAAAGTAACAAAATCGGCAACCGAAAACCGTGTTAGCCGGCTGTTGCAAATCGAGCCATCTCGCTTGCTCGCGGCCAGATCCTCGTGGACTTTACTTTCATTGACTTTACTTTAATTGTTGAATTTTACCCAATGATTTCGCTGCTGCAAATGAAATTCCATGCGCTTTTGTTGTTGCTATCAAAAGTGTGGACATGCATCTGTTTCATGTTCAATCGCCAAGTGCGAGCTGTAAGTAAAATAGATTAATGTGTCCCGGGAACCCCGTCTTCCTTAAATACATCTACATGCAACCCTATGTAGTTAATATATGTAGTTGACCAGCCCGAAAAAACTTATCAAGTAATAATAACAATTCCCCAACCCGATCCGAAATCGACACGCGTTTAACTACAATAATGATAATAAAAAAGAGCCACCGCAGTGATAACGCCGTACATATGTATGCATTTCTACATGCATACATATGTACAGTGGGTGCCCGATAAATTTGACCGTTGATCGCTTCAATATCGAGTTGAAATCGATTGAATTGAGCAACAGACATAGATCGATTAAATTTAAAGCGAACATTTGACCTTTCTCTAATTCTTAGTCATTATATTTTTTTAATTGAAAGTCTTTAATTTTATTCAAATGAAAGTAAATAATTATCAGTTTCTTCTTCAGTTAATTTAAAACAGATTTTATACAAAATATATGTATTAACTGATATACTGAAAAGGTATGGCTTTCATATATAGTTAATATTGAGCACTTAAAATCCTGTGGCATTCTTTTAATCATATTGTTAAATTTATTTAATATACCAGCATGTCCGTCTGTCTGTCCGTATAAAAGAACAGGTCGCGGTAACTATAAGACTTCCAAATATAATATTCTTATCCTTGCCGCCCCCATAAAAAGCATAAGAACGTGTTAAAATTATAGTCTTAAATTTGGTAATCGCATTCATCTCAGGTGGTTAGTCGGGTCCCCAAAGTCTAGGTACATTTTTATTTTGAATCCGTTAAAGCTCTAATTTCTATATAAAGAATATAACTGAACAAAAAATATTCACGATATTCATGAACTATTCGTGTCGACTAAAAACACGCCACTTTTGATTGTTTACTATGAATTATAATTTTAATTTTGAGAGCTTCTGATGTGGGAAAATTATTGTATTTAATATCAACACACATTTAATGTGCAATTTGATTCAAAACATTAACAAAATAACCCTAACAAAACACCCTCCATTCCTTAAAAAAAATTCAGTACACAGCGTTTATGCGATGCCGAATTCATGCATTAATTTTACACAATTTCATATATTCCTTAATAAACGAAGAGGGCCGAGATTAATTGGTCTAATAAACAGC
This sequence comes from Drosophila pectinifera, assembly GCA_008042775.1. Taxonomy (NCBI): domain Eukaryota; kingdom Metazoa; phylum Arthropoda; class Insecta; order Diptera; family Drosophilidae; genus Drosophila; species Drosophila pectinifera. The sequence continues at coordinate 18,376 of VNKC01001890.1, forward strand.
TTACTTCAAACAGTACAATCTCTATTAATATTAATGCATGAATCAATATGTTTTGCATAAAAAGGGTTTATTTTGATTTCATGTATTCAAAAACATTTTAAATTCATCGCATAAACGTTGTAAGTGTTCACCCGTCGTCACCTTATCGCCTTTTATGTTCTCGATTTCGGCCCGAAATCGTGACGATGCAACAAGTACTGACCTATGGACCTGGTGCTTGTTTTTGTTTCTACAAACTGTATTAAAGCCCCTAGGCTTTCTAGCTTATCTAGCCCCACAGCACAGTTAAAATGATGGAATATATTGGCAAAGCTCACTGATAATAGATCATCATTCAAAAATTGGCTATAGTTGTATCTCGAATTTCGTTAGGTAGAGAAATTGTTTAACAACCCCATGAGTAGGATAACTTTGTACTTAGATATATCCCAAATGTGTAGCACACCCGTCCCCATTTATAATGCATTATCCTGTTCTGTTGATTGTACTATATTAACTTCCTTAGTTTATCCAGTATCAACCGGTTAAATATGAACTCTTCCCGCTGTCACCCGTCTCGCGCCACCGCCTGAGCCTGGTGCAGCGAAAGACCCTCGTTTTGGACCTGGACGAAACCCTGATCCATTCACATCACAATGCGATGCCCAGGAATACTGTGAAGCCGGGTACGCCGCATGACTTCACCGTCAAAGTGACGATCGATCGGAATCCAGTGCGCTTCTTTGTGCACAAGCGACCGCATGTCGACTATTTCCTGGATGTGGTGAGTTCTGGGTGGTAGTCCCACCAATTTTACAATATTTTTAACTTTATTAATTTAGAAATTCTATGACAATACCATTATTTAAATAATAACAAATGAGAGAACTACATTAAGTCAATGAGGTAGTCGTTACCCCAAGCTCTGTGCTTTAAATTAAAAGAGGAAGGGGAGACAGCTTCGGAATTAAAAGGAAAGACTATTTTGGAAGATCTATCTCTAAGAGACTAGTTTGCATAGAAACGGAGGAATAAATAAAATAAATAAATAAATAATAAATAAATTTCTAAGTAATCTTTTTACGCTAATTCTTAAATAATGGTATTAAAGTCAGATTTTATTTGCATTTATCTTTAATGAATTTTTCGATTTGCCCGCAGGTCTCGCAGTGGTACGATCTGGTCGTGTTCACGGCTAGTATGGAGATATACGGAGCGGCGGTGGCGGACAAGCTGGACAATGGCCGGAACATTCTCCGGCGGCGATACTACAGACAACATTGCACGCCAGACTACGGCTCATATACCAAAGACCTGTCGGCCATATGTAGTGATTTAAATAGGGTAACGATCAAATTCAAATTAAATGTCAATATTATATTCAAAATAATTGTTCGATTAATGTAAAACTTAAAATTGGAAATGATTTATTAACATAATTACGATGTATTTATTGAAATTGCCTAGCCAGTCGCTTTTTTTTCTGATAGGTACTCGCTTTGAACTCGTATTTATTTAAATTTCGGTTTATTATTTAAGCATTATAGATATAGTTTAATATAAATTTTTTTTTTATTAATAAGATTTGAATTATTATTGGCCCAAAGATAACTTTAAATAGATATTTAACAAATTATATGTCGTTGGGCTTTTCTGGATTTATTTGTTTAATGTATCTATCTATATAGCCCTACTCTTAGAGTTCTCAAATATTTACAAGGGTATTAATTACCTTACTTCTTGCAGATATTCATCATTGACAATTCGCCGGGAGCGTACCGCTGTTTCCCCAACAATGCCATACCCATCAAGAGTTGGTTCTCGGATCCAATGGACACGGCGCTGCTGTCGCTGCTGCCCATGCTGGATGCCTTGAGGTTCACGAACGATGTGAGATCGGTGCTGTCACGGAACTTGCATCTGCATCGCCTCTGGTAGCAGGTGGGCCTTCTGTCGCTAGTGTAGTCTATCTATCTACTTAGAAGGAGCACAACGTGAGCCAGCGATGTGGAGATACCTTCTTCTGAAATTAACAACAACAAATGGTGGTGCTGTGACACATTAACGAATTTTTTTTTCATTATTATTATGTATGTTTACCATTCAGTCTAATCGAGAAAAGAGGAAAAAAACGTAGTAAGCAAAGAGAGATCTGAAATCGATAGTTTTCTATTTCGTTTATATACTTAATAAGACTATAAAGATTTTTGTAACAAACTAAAATTACACATGCATACATATTTTGTCCATATTATGTAACAGTTTTCCGTTTTTCTTATTTTTTCTGTAAATGTTAGAGTTGTTTGTAGTGCGTGTGTATGTATGTTTTGATTATACATAAATGTATAATTATATAAAAATATATATGTATGTAAAATGAAAGCTCTTGAACGCAGTATATAAAAGTGAAGTAAAATAACAAATGAAGAACAAATTTGTCAAGTTATATATATCATATTATTATTAAAAATTAATCTAAGGTCCACTTACACCAAGAGTCTTGTAATTTCTATAATACGATTAGGGATTATATATTATTATGAAACTGAAATTGTTTTAATTATTGAAGCAAAATACTTATAATTATACAAATTAGTTGATTACGAAACTTTCCTGGACATCATTATTATGGATAATTAATTATTATGGATTAAATATGTATAGACTTAAATTTTACCCTTTGTTTCCTGTACAAAACTAAGAGAACCCGTTTCATTGCTTGCAAAAACAAACATTACAATTTTCGAAGGAGACGTTTTTTGGTCTTTGAAGGAGTACATACATACATATACCTACACCTAAGCGAAACAAACAACTATGAACTAAATATAATGTAAACAGAGCAAGCGACAAAACGTTCTATTTTGTAAGGCAAGCAAGCAATGCATTCAAGTCGACAAATCGGATCGGATCAGATCAGGCTGGGATCAGATATATGTAGGGATATTAGGGATGTAGGGAGTTAGAGAGAGCCAAATCACTTATTATTATATTACTGAAAGCGAGTTAGTCTGAGAATTGGGAAACCGTGGCACATCATCCGACGAGGCATCACAGGGCGACGGAGAGAGACGAGGAATGGATTGAGGCGCGAGAGAGAGAGAGAGAGAGAAAGAAACAAATGATGATAACTGCTTCCATAGTTAATGTTACATATGTATTTCCAATAGGCATCAACTCAACACCAACACTACCACAGCTTATACACCTTTATACCTTTTGCCCGAACCCCAATCCAATCCAATCCAAATGTTTTTTTTAATTGTATTGTATATTTTACAATAATCACTATTTGTATATTTAATGCAAAACAAAAAAAGAATACTTACATGTATGCGATGTTTGTTAATTTTAAGTAGTTTGTAGACAATTTGTTAAACTGGAAAGAACGTAAATGAAATAAATAAGAAAGAGGGAACACAACAGCAGAAAAGCAGAAAAAGTGACAAAAAAATACGACGACAAAATCATGCAAAATCAAACGCTTACTTTGTTTATTTAATTTTTTTTAATTTGGCGGGTGCGCTGTTAAGCTTACAGAGTGCACAGAAATGCGCTTAACAGTCTGTTCAAGATATATACCAGAACTCTTCTGTTAACACAAACGGGTGCTGTTAAGCGCATGAAAGATGAATGAAGGGGTTTTTGGTCACATAGCACACTAACTTATACCCTCTATAATCTAATATTGAAAGGTATATTATTCGGAAGAACTGTGGAATTTTGTTGTCTTATAATATATATGTTTTGAGAAAGAGAGGGTTAAAAAGTCACAATCAGTGTAAAAATAACATAGAAAATGCTAATTTCAAATCTGCGCAATCCCAACAGACTGACAAACCAACCGGCACAATTTAGACACGACCAATTGCAGGGCATCAGAATGTTAAATGCTCTGTTAGCCATCGTTTTGAGGTTATGTCCGGCGCTCGTTGCTCGGCCAACAACAATTGGTTAACGTAAAGCAAAGCAAGAAGGGCCGTAGTATTTACGCAACGCAACCGGTAAGAGCGCTGGCCAAAGACTGCATACAGAGTAAACTTCAATTACGATTACGCAGAAAAGCCTCACCTTCACACATGGCCACCGCAGCAGCTGTAGCAAAAGTTGGAAAATCTGTGCACCGCATTTTCGTGGGCAACCTGCCGTGGACGGTGGGCCATCAGGAGCTGCGTGGTTACTTCCGAGAGTTCGGACGCGTGGTGTCCGCCAACGTGATCTTTGACAAACGAACGGGCTGCTCCAAGGGCTACGGATTCGTTAGCTTCAACAGCCTGGCGGCGCTGGAGAAGATCGAGAACGAGCAGAAGCACGTCCTCGAGGGCAACTATCTGAACATTCAGAAATCATAGAACCTTGGCGTTATCCATCTAGTTTTAAGTTACAAGTTTACAAAATACACACTTAAATGTCGGACAACGATTCGGATCCCGAGGAGGAGTTGTTTCACCGCGCCGCCGAACATGTGACCCGTCAGACGTCCGTTCTCGGCTCCTCAGACCTCCTGGCATTCTATGCCTACTACAAACAGGCCTTGGAGGGTCCCTGTGAGACGCCCAGTCCCAGTATGCTCCAGATGAAGGCGCGGAGCAAGTGGCAAGCGTGGCGTAATCTCGGCAAGATGACGCCTACGGAAGCTCGCCAAGCGTATGTACAGAAACTCCAGATGCTTCAGCCCGAGTGGATGTCCACCTCCTCGAAAGGTAGCAGCCGCAGCACCACCGGCTGGGTGGTGCACTCTATAGAATCGGTGCCAGTTGAGGAACAGCGCCCCGAGAGCGAGAAAACTCTCTTCGATCACGTCAAGGAAAACAATTTGGCAAAATTGAGGGAGCTCATATCCCCTGCCGGCCTTTTGGCGCTGGACGAGAACGGCATGGGACTGATACACTGGGCCACCGATCGTAACGCCGTCGAGATCATCCAGTTCCTAGTACGGAGTGGTGCTAGTGTGGACCAGCGGGATGCGGAGCAGCAGACGCCGCTGCACTATGCCGCCAGCTGCGGTCATCTAGAGGCGATACATTGTCTGCTAGAGCTCCAGGCCAATATGGAGCTATGCGACTCCTATGGCCAGACCTGTTATGATGTGGCCGATGATGAGCACATAAGTGGGGTTCTGCAGGCTGAGCGACAGCGCTTGTCCGGATCCGGATCCGCATCCTAAACATAAAATTTGAAGTGTAAAATTGTAATTCCCCCCCAATACATGTATAAAAGAATTTCTCGATTTTCCAATCAATTCTTTTTCTATTTAACAGTATTCCCACTAAGAAGTCTCTTATTCCATTAGGCCAATTTAGATCATATTCAAAAAGCTGGGCTAAAGTTATACCCTATGGATAGGGTACAAGGGTATTAGAGCTTAGTGCCAACCGGGAATGTATGTAACAGGCAGAAGGAAAAATCTCCGACCCTATAAGTATATATATTCTTGATCAGCGTCACCAGCCGAGTCGATTTAACCATGTCCTTCTGTCTGTTCGTGTGAAAGTTATTCAAATATCAGACACTATAACAGCTAGAGCTACCACATTTTGGGACAGCACTCTTATCTGTTGCACGCATATCAAGTTTGTTTTAAAACTTTGCCACGCCCACTTCAGCCCTGGAAAATCATAAAAAACGTTACCAAAGCTATACTGTCTTGAATTTCAGTTAGGGAAAGCAAGATATGGAAAAAGGAATCCTATGCGGTCGTTTTCTAAAAATTTAAGTATATTCGGATCATAAACATCGGAGATATAAGCAATAAGATGGGATTTTCAGGCAGGCATTTATCCACTGTAAAGCATGTTGCCGAAGTGGTCGCGGGTTCAAGCCCTGGCCAGGAAACTTATTTTTTTAAATTTTTCGTTGTGCCTTTTAGATTGTTCTTTTTTTTATAATTATTTTTTTTTTACCTAATTTTAATAGCATTATTTTTCTCGGCGAGTGTCGTTGTCGTTTCATATGAACGACGCACAAAGTCTTTGTTACTGGGTATCTCACAATCACTGTAGCCTTCTTACTTCTTTTTATGGCAGTGCTTTCACGGATTTGTGACATCGTTCTAATAGATCACTTTTGTTCAAAAACATGCAAAGGCCTATGACCGTCATACAAATCTAAAATAAAACGCTACTCTAAGGCAATTGTTTAAAATAAATTAGGCACTGTATGATAAGCAGTGTTGTGCAGAACGTTCCTTAAAATTTGAGTAGAATTGGATGATAAACTCACATATCAGACTCCCTATAGATTGTTGCTATTCAGGGTTTATTTAAAAAAGAAAGAGATGGCTGCAGATCCCTGTTATATTTTCTATATGTTGTTTGGCTTGAAACTTTGGTTTATGAATGCAAAATCATAACTGATATTTAAATTAGGGAAATCATTTTCCAAATTCTAAGCAGAATCCCACCAGAAAGTATCATAATAATGCAATTTTACTTTACTAACTGTTATATGTATTTAATGACAAAGAAATAAGTATGGTTCGCAGTGGGATGTGACATCGTCTTACTTCCACAGCTTCTTGATGGACATATTCTTCTCCGAGTCCTTCTGCATCACCTTGGCCACGGCCATTTCAAAGTCCTCCTGGGTGACATGGACACGACGTTCGCGCAACGCATACATGCCTGCCTCCGTGCAGACGCCCTTGACCTCAGCACCGGATGCTCCAGGCATCAGTTCGGCGATCTTCCGAAGATTTATGCCACGGGTGAGGTTCATCTTCCTCGAGTGAATCTTCAGAATGTCCAGGCGCGCTTCCTCGTTCGGTGGGGGGAACTCGATCTTACGATCGATTCGGCCTGGTCGGAGGAGAGCTGGGTCCAAAATGTCAATGCGATTAGTGGCCATGATCACCTTAATATTCTTGGTGGCCTCAAAACCATCGAGTTGATTTAACAGCTCCAGCATGGTTCGCTGCACCTCGGAGTCCCCGCCAGATCCTGACTCGATACGCGACGATCCAATTGAGTCAATTTCATCCATAAAGATAATGGATGGCGCATGCTCTCGTGCCATAACAAAGAGCTCGCGCACCATGCGGGATCCCTCACCGATGAACTTCTGGACGAGCTCGGAGCCAGAGACCCTGATAAAGGTACACTCCGTGTGATGGGCGACGGCTCGGGCCAAAAGAGTTTTACCCGTACCGGGTGGGCCATAGAGTAGCACTCCTTTGGGCTGGGCAATACCCAAGGCATCGAACAGCTCCGGATGTTTGACGGGCAGCTCAATTACCTCTTTGATCTCCTTGATCTGCTTGTCTAGACCGCCAACCATTTCGTATGTGGAATCGGGCACCTTCTCGACCATCATCAGTGAAACCAGAGGGTCCACCTTATTGGGCAAAATCTTGTGCAGCGTATAGCTCTCGTTGCGCAGCGCCACACGGCAATTGGGTGTAACGTCGTTAATGTCAATGTTCTTGTCCAGATCGACAACAAATTTGCCCTCGGGATGCACCTTGACCAGCACCTTCTTTTTATCCATTGGCTTCACCACCTCGCCCACATAGCTGCCTTGTTCCTGGAGTAGTTGCAGCTCCTCTCGCAGCATGCGAACTATAATATAAATATGAAGTATTTAGTATTTTTGGTTGTTAGCTTTTTAAAAGAATATTTGAAGGCTCGTATCAGGTAAACACCATGTATGTATGTACATCTGTGGCTCAACAGTGCGTATCCTATCCCATTTCTTACCCTTTGCATTGAGCTCATTGCGCTGGGCCTGCAGACGTCGCAAATTTTGGCTCTTTTCGGCAACTATTAGCTGCAGTTCCTCAATCTTCTGGATATAATATGAGCGGAATCCCTCGCCTTTTTGGTAAGCCGATTCGATTTCCATCTGCACAAAAAAAAAACATTAGGTACTTGTTGTTCTTCCAATGCTCTAAGCAAACTTCTTGACAAGTATATTCATACCCGATTTGTCACCGTCATTTTGTAAGCTGTGTGTCCACTTTGCTGTGCTTTAATTAATAATATCTTCGTTTCTTTCACCAAGTAAATTCTTAATTTCTTTGATTATGACTCGGCATTCTTCGCTTGTTTTTGGAGATGTCATTTGTGCCATTTATCGCACAACATTTAGGAAACCGATTATTATCGCTTATTGGTGTCTATCGATGGTATTGCTTGTTTGATTGGGATATTCCCTATACAACTAGACTCTAAAATCGGCTGTTATGGGCATGGATATACCTTTTGTATTCTTCTTAATTGTATTTAATTATTTTAAACAGTTAAGCCAGGCACTTAACAATATGTACGAGTTCTGTAGCCACACTGGCTTTTTAGGCATTTAGCCAACATTTTCGGCGACCTCGGGGTATTGCAGTCATTTGACTAAACTTATCGAAAAGTTCAGCTGTTTTCAGCCGATAGTCATTGGTAGCGATCACCAGAACAACATCACTGATAATGATCACTGATCAATGATGGATCAATAATCATTGATCTTTTTGTTCTGATGAGCAACCATTTAGTCTTTTAGCCGAATATGGAGTCCCTTTAATGCATATGCACTTATTCGTTATTCACTCTAGTGCTCGATTATTATGGTCTTTTTCTGCTTATCGATGTGTGATTTTGCTCAACTATCAACACTAGTCATGTATTTTTTGATAATAATTAATTCAGGCTAAGTTATATGTATTTAGTAAAATAGCTTTTATTTTAAAGCCATTTTTGTAATGACATTTTTTTAAATTTTTTGTTTTCTCATATTTCATAACCAATGGAATCTTTAATTTATCAATCCAAAACATTGGTATGAATACATGTACAAACTCTGTAGTCCACACTGGCTTTTAGGTCATTCAGCCATATTCATTCAGCCATATTCATTCATTCATATCACAATGTACATTTGTATGTATGTACTTTTCCCATTATACATATTAAATTTCTAAGCAATAGTGCCAAATATGGCTATAAAGCCAAAAATGTTATGAATTTTTATATACTGCAGAATAATTTATTCTAATGTGAAATTTTGTACCGTAAACAGATTCAGGTTCAAAATATAGTACCTACATATGTACCTTCATACGAACATAAATGATATAATGATAAATTTGATGTTTGCTTTTTAATATTTTTTAAATAATATAAGAAATAATGGGTTATCTTTGACTTTTTAAAGAAATGTAGCTTTTATAAAGTCTATGGTTCTCAACACTATTTTCAAGGACAATGTCTGGCTTGGGTTCACGAGACTTTGAAACTGTGGGCTTTCCCGTTTTTAATAATTAAACCGTCTTAACTGAACTCAAACGTGTTGCGAGTAACCCTGGGGTAAGTTTTCCATGGCTGGGAATTTTTCCACGTGCCTCAATGCATTTTTTATTGGCGTGCTCTATAATAAAGCCATTGACATTTTCCTGCTATCTACTTGATTTTTCAAGTGATATTTTATTTGGTTGTTAAGTAAAACGGATTACTAACTATATCTATCATACACGTATAATTTGAAGAAAACTACTTACAAATGTAAGATTTAATACTTACTTGAAATTAATGTTATAGAAACTCATGTGCCGACTACAATTTTTGCGCTTAGAAATATAAACAATTTATAATGCTCAGGAGTACGATATAGCCAAATATAATGTGAATTCTCCTGAATTTTTAAATGTGCATTCAAAATCTATTGCACGATAATTCGACGCGCGCTTTGCCGCAGCCTCTCTAATCGATATACGATTATACATAACATCGGCGCTCGCGTTTTTGGCATTAGAATTCTCGCTCTCTCTAGTTCTCTCTCATTTGCTTCCGCAACTGGCCTGACGTAATAGAGCCGGTGGCGTATTTATTGTTCTCGCTCTCCCTTCTCCCGTCATTGTTGTTTTTAAATTCGTTTCATTTTGTTTGGCATCTCCGGCGGCTCTAGAAGTACGTACTACGGCTATTCTATACATAATAATTTAACGTCTGTGCGAGTGCGTGTATGAGTGTGTTGGCAAACAGCTGTTCGGAGAAGAGAAGATCAAAATAACAAGACAAGTGCGGCGACACATTACTGAATGAGTCGGTTGAGCCATTAACTTCTAAGTCCCCAATGACGCAGCAATAGATAAAACTAATATCAGCACTTGCACCCCTAGACAAGTTGTTTAATCGTTTGTATGTATGTGCTTATATGTGTGTGCTCCCAAAGGTCGTTAGACGGCCGGAAAGCACAGAGGGCCTAATCGCCATACATTTGCCGGTTTGTTAGCTGAATATGTTCAACATGTTTTTGTGACCTTGTCCCTAGAAAATAATAGTGACGCGCCAAAATTGTCTCTATAACGGTGCATACACATTTTCCCGGGGCGTCAAAGTGTTGCATGCGCATTTGCAATCGATGCAGCCGGTCGTCGTTTACAGTTATCGTTGACGCAGTACTAGTTCCCGTTAAAAAGCGCCCATTGTTGAACTTTGAACTTTGAATCAAATTTTATGTATTTATTCTAACAAAGTGTAAAATTCCTTAATTACGCAGAAAAATACTTCAAGCTCATGTGTGCGGATTTCTTAGAAAGATAGCCGTGCAATGCGTATTTTCAATATCCGCTGTTAGTAAACAAGTCAAAAAAAGAGGCGTCTCCGGGATCTTTGCCACTGCCTGAGGTAGTATATAGTATATAGCATTGAAATATACATATAAACAGATCACGATCTTTAAGTCTTGTCCAAAAGTTAATAGTACATAAATTTATAACTTCGTTGACTTTAAACACATGGATCTGTAGCACCTCTGTGATATGATCATTCTCTACGATTTCAGATTTAAGGCTTTCATTTTATAAAATTCAAAGAATTATATGATGATTCATTTTATTAACTTCAGTAGGCATATCTTACAGCTGTCATGTTTATTATAGAAAAATATTACTAAGAAATATACATAAAAGTATGTTCGATAGAACTAAATTTACAATTAAACTAGTCGACTTTTAATCAGTTTTAGGCTTTCGGAGCAGACCAAGTACTGTCGACCGAATATTTATGGTCCTGATACTACCGCCGCCTATATTGGTCAGGCGAATGTGAAACGTGTTTGCACTGAGAACTTACTAATATAAATTAAAAGGTGCGATCAATAAGCTGGTGTCACAGTTACCGTTCAAATTGCTTTTGCGATTAGTGGCTGCGGGTATAACAGGTGTTCGGAATTAAGCTGATAGTAATCAGATTCCTAGTATTATAATTCGCAAAAATTTGTCCAAAAAGACGTTCCATCTTATCGCAATGACATAGAGTACTCGACTTTGGGCCATGACCACTGCATATATCATTAAAGTCAAGTAGTTACCTCTAGCTAACTTACTTCGCACTTCTGATCGCACTCGACAATGGAAATAAGGGAAACGCGTCCCGAATGATTCACTGTATGAATCACTCTGGCGTGTGGATCAATAAATTCGTTGAGACAATTCGAGTGGGGTGTACTTCTATTATTATTTGCTATTGCTCATGAAGGGCTTCCACCAGATTGATTTAAGAATATATTACTGAATGACTTTATATAACCCTAGGATGATATGTGTTTATATCGCATTAAAGGAGACATTTCGAACCTGATAAAATGTATATGTTTATATATTCTTGAACAGTATCAGGCGAGTCGATCTAGACAGTAGTTTTAGGAAATTGGATGGCAAGTCCTAATACTGAATGGGATCGAACCTGCGACCTTTCAGTTCGTGGTCAAAATACTTCATCTGAGAATTGTAAGCAAATTTGTATTTTAAATCTTAAACTCCCACTCTCAGGTAATCCGTCAGTGTAAAAACCACAAAGAAAGTGTGGGTAAGAAGAAAAGCCAGCTGTACTTCCTAAGTTTCTTAGTAAGGAATCATTGACAACAGTATGAAAATGAATTAAAAATGTAATAAATCGATAAATAGTAATTAAATGTAAATACATATATATACATATATACGACCTGCTTTTATCCCGAATTTTAAATCATTTTTTGTATAGTTATGATTGGCTTTATAATTGTTTTAAGAATCTCTTAAAGTGCGTTCATAAATTCCTGAAATATGATGGTAAAAATCGCTGGCAATAAAAAAGATGTAGGTATATTGGTTCTTCTTTAAAGTAATATTTTTCTTAGTCTAACAGAAAATATACAACGATCGATGATCAATGTCATGCGCCTGTAATCTTAAATATGTATTAAAAAGACGTTTAAAGGTACTAAATCATCAGGTTAACTTCATAAGATATTATCAATAGGAACATAAGTAATCGATTTTATACCAATTAATTAATTTATTTTTATTTGTTTAAAGCTCCGATAAACAAACGTTTCAAGTCATTTAAAGCTTAACTGATTACATTTTAATTTTTTAATGAAAGTTTATCAACAATAGGTGTTCTTTCATTCAATTATGAGTTACTTAAGTACTTAAAGGCTTTAACCTGAAAGACCTCTTCGATTTCAAAGGTACGTGGTGAAAAAATGTATGAGTATTACATTTATTAAAAAGGATTAGAAGGTTAGCTTTGGTCGCGACAATAAATGTCATTTCAATTAGCCATAATTAGCCATGCATAACTTTCATTAAGTAATGGATCCACTAGCCATATATGTATATTATAGGATTATAGGGCCGCCCCAGACATGCCTCTCGCCCGATAGTGAATCGAAATCGAGTGCAGACATATGTTTGCATGTAAAGTGTGAGTCAACTTGCTTATCATTTTTAGCCACGGCCAAAACCAATAAATACTATTCGCTTTATTGCGATAGATTGTGTGTTTTATTGATAAAATTGGAAGATTGCCTTTCGGTGCGGTTCAGTTCGAAATTGTCCGCCAGCCGAAACGGTCGAGTGTCCGCCGGAGCTCGCGCCTTCTCCGAATTCACGGTCCTCATATACTATTATTATTTTTTTTTTGTATTTGTTGTTGTGCAGTGCGAGAGACTTTTTGTTTGGCTAAGCTTCGGGGTAAGTTCCGTGCTCAGATGGCAGTTAGAAACGCCAGCACCCCCGATTATTATTCTGGATTTATGCCCCCTTATCTCTCTGTTTATTCCTGTCCTACACTCGTGTGTGCGTTGGTTTTTTTTTGCAATCTCATATGTCATATGGGTGCAATTTTATTAGCTGGATAGCAGAGTCAGTAATGGAATGAGTCGGACACTTTCCGCCTCGTAACGCCAACCGATTACGCATGGAACTCAGTGTACGTCTGGTTATTAGTAACTTCATATTCAGTGTACGTCTGGTTATTAGTAACTTCAAATTCATTTCATTTCGCATAGAACTCCAGTGTACGTCTGGTTATTAGTAACTTCATATTCATTTCATTACCCATGGAACTCAGTGTACGTCTGGTTATCAGGAACTTCAAATTCATTTCATTACCCATGGAATACAGTGAACTTCTGGTTTTTGGTAACTTCAAGTTAATTTCATTACACATGGAACTCAGTGTACGTCTGGTTATTAGTAACTTCAAATTCATTTCATTACACATGGAACTCAGTGTACGTCTGGTTATTAGTAACTTCAAATTCATTTCATTACCCATTTAATACAGTGTACGTCTGGTTATTAGTAACTTCATATTCATTTCATTACGCATGTAACTCAGTGTACGTCATATTAGTTACTAGTTACTTCAAATTCATTTCATTACCCATTTAATACAGTGTACGTCTGGTTATTAGTAACTTCAAATTCATTTTATTACGCATGGAACTCAGTGTACGTCATATTAGTTACTAGTTACTTCAAATTCATTTCATTACCCATTTAATACAGTGTACATCTGGTTATTAGTAACTTCAAATTCATTTCATTACCCATGGAACTCAGTGTACGTCTGGTTATTAGTAACTTCAAATTCATTTCATTTCGCATAGAACTCCAGTGTACGTCTGGTTATTAGTAACTTCAAATTCATTTCATTACGCATGGACCTCAGTGTACGTCTGGTTATTAGTAACTTCAAATTCATTTCATTACACATGGAACTCAGTGTACGTCATATTAGTTACTAGTTACATCAAATTCATTTCATTACCCATGGAACTCAGTGTACGTCTGGTTATTAGTAACTTCAAATTCATTTCATTACCCATGGAACTCAGTGTACGACTGGTTATTAGTAACTTCATATTCATTTCATTACTCATGGAACTCAGTGTACGTCATATAAGTTACTAGTTACTTCAAATTCATTTCATTACCCATTTAATACAGTGTTCGTCTGGTTATCAGTAACTTCAAACTCATTCATTTTCTAAGAAGAAAATTGCCACAGATTAGTCAAATCGCCTTCATATTAGCTGATTAAATGTTGTGTTTATTGTTAGCACACTTCCATTGTATATTTTTACAGTATGTATTAATATGGGAAGATATCATATAATCACATATTTATATATTTTTTTTCTTAAACAATTTCATTCGATTTGTTTCCAACTTAAATCGATATGGAAAACTATTTGAACAATGGCAAGAAATCATTTCATCACATCGACAATTTCATTCGAGTTCATTTGAGTTCCAACCTATATCGATACTATCATGTTGTCATGACAAACCTATTAATCATAGTTTTACAAAGCAAATTGCTTTCATACATAAATCTAATCAAGCTACAAACGATAATCTAGAGCTTACTATATATAGAAAAGGCCTCTATTGTTTACGTATATTGAGAATACAAATAAAAGCTGACGTAAATACCAATTATTCAGATAAGTGCGGTATTTCAAATACTTTTATAAAGCTATCCCCTTATTTTATTATTATTATTGTTTATATTCGATATATAAATTTATATATATTACTTAATTCTCCTACATAAAATAACGGAAGTAAAAAAGCTACAGCCTCCCAAACCAGTATTCCAATCGATTTGAAAAAGAAAAGTTTTAAAAAGACTTAAAAATGTTTCATTGTGGGCTGGGGCGATAAGCTTGAAACCCCGGTTCGAGTCTCAACTAACCAACTGTGGCGAGAGTGACTAGTGCAAGTGGGAAGGAGATCATGTTTATAATTAGATTTAACAACAATTATTAGTCACGAAAGATAATTCTGCCAGCTTGGTAGCTCCAGTTCGCATAGTCTCTGAGATGTTGTTTCTGTTGTTTCTTACGGACGGACAGACGCTAAATCGACTCGGCTGTTAATACTGATTTAGAATATCTATACCTTAGGGGGTCGGAGTTTCCTTCTTCTGTCTGCTAAACCCATTCTCGATTGGCACCATATTTTTAATACCTTTGTACTCACGGGTACAGGGTAATAAAATCTATATTGTCTACCCATAAAGGGTAGTTATGTATACGTATATCGGTACTAATCAACAGCAAAGCCAGTCACATTACTCCCGGTCACATTACTCCAGTCACATTACTCCCAGTGGGCATAGAGCACTTCTTTGGGATCATGTGAAAATACTTACCTTATCGCAACGTTCTCGTGCATTCAACTATAAAACTTGATATTGATCTGCCTCTGCCAGACTGTAAATGTTTCTCAGAAACCAGTTGTTAGCTTGAGTTTTAATTCTAATTTGACTTCCAGCTATTAACTGTTGGAGTCACCCGCGCATGGATTTTACCTCTTACTTAATTGGATTTAGCTTATTTCCCCTGTTCACTGGAAGTCGAAACAATGAGTACTTACTATAT
Organism: Drosophila pectinifera; assembly: GCA_008042775.1. NCBI lineage: Eukaryota > Metazoa > Arthropoda > Insecta > Diptera > Drosophilidae > Drosophila > Drosophila pectinifera. The sequence continues at coordinate 33,994 of VNKC01001890.1, forward strand.
TTAGGTATCAGGCCATATACAAGATTTAAAGTCCAGACGATTGCATTTGATAATCAAACCAGAAATAGATCCAATAAACGTTTGTATTTGTTTAAAACAAAAGTCCGAAAATAATAACTTCTTGGCAGTTTAAAGCTGAATATTTTTACAATGTAAGAAATGTATTTTTTCTGAACTAATATATTTCTGAATACTTAAACAAATGATCGTCTATTCTTTGCTATTCATAATAAATGCATTAAACATTGCATAATGCCTTGTAAAGTGATAAGCGTGCCGACACTCGTTTATGGGGGCTATCCAGCCGACCTCTTATAGCATTTACGAGTTAATACAACCGAATCAATGGTGTTTACAAAAGTTATGATTAGATTTATTTACCTGACCCTTATCACGGCAAACATAACCAACGATGTTTAGATAACTTGGGCCACACTTCAGATAGTCTCTATGGATTGATAGACGTTCTTGACATTGCATGGGGCATAAGTACGCAGAGCGTGCTATTACTGATGTTAGTTTATTTCCGGATTTCCTTGAAAAAATAAATGTTTATTTTATAGATATACCATCAAGATCTTTGCTTCCTTTTTTTCTTGAATTGAATTGAAGTATTACCCTGAAGGTTGAATTCTAAACTTGTAATAAAAATCCTCGAATGAAGTTTATTTGCCTTATTTAAAACTATCCCTCTTCACTGGCGACCGCAGCTCAGGGATATATAATCCGGAAGCTCTTGTAGAGTCGTTGGGGAAATAACAACTATGATATCAACAGGAAGTTGCTCTCCACAGAAACATTTATTTATATATATTAAAGATCTACATTATATAAGGCTTAAATAATGAATAAAACAAATTTCTAATCTGAATTGTTCCGTTTTTTCTTTGCAGCGACTAATATTAAGCGACTTGAATGACGAACTAGTCTAGAAATAGAGCCAAAGCCAAACCAAAAACGAACCAAGTCTCACAATGGCCAAGGTCACAAACTGGGACAAATTTGTGCTGTTGCTATGGAAGAATTGGATCCTGCAATGGAACCACAAGTGGCAGATGGTCATCGAGCTGGTGCTGCCCGCTATATTTTCCCTGCTCCTGGTCCTAGTCCGCACCCTGGTTGTCACGGAGCAGATGAAAACAAAAACCTATCAGCCCCAGAATATCACAGATCTGAGTCTGTTAATGTGAGTTTTGGAGGCATTAATCGCGTTGTCTGTGTATGTTGTCCCTAGATTTTCGTTTACTTTTTAATTTACTTAAATAATTTTTATATGGGTTTTTGATTGCTTTTGAATCTATTTAGGTTTGAACTAATTATGTATGGCCTTTTGTAAAACATCTGTCTGTCTAGTCTCTCAATTTTTAGGCTATCTGGATGATTTTTTCCGAATAGTCCCTTCCTCTTGCAGTTAGATCGAACAAGTATATCACGTAGCTGCCATTGGAGCGATCGCTAAATTAATGTGACAATTTTTTATATATTTTTTATATATATCAAGGTTTAATACACCAATCATCTTATGCCCCACGGTCGACTTTATATGAACTGTTGTGTCAAATTACTACTGCAAGGTTATACAAACTTCGGCTTCCCGAAGTTAGCTTATTTTTTACTTTACTTATACATATAATATTTTATTCTCCTTTCTATTGCTTTGTAAGGTTATTAATTTTGGATTGGAATATAAATTGGATCATAACTTTCTGTAACGCTCTTTTGCGTAATAATACCTGATCTTTTGCTTTTAGCTTATTTTTCAGCGCATGATCCATGTGCTTATTGTATGGTCTGCGGCCACCTTGCTATTTTCCTAAATATCCCTTGAAATGTGTATATTAAATATATGTTCAATGTTTTTGTATTGTTCTCTCCACAAAACCTAAAGGCATTCCTTGCAGAGTTCGTCCTTCCTTGGCAAGCTTCTAGCGATGATTGCACCCAGGTAAACACAAAAAAAAAATTTTTAATTGAAAACAAAATTATACTTAAAACACTGCACAAATCTAACCAAATGACACATTAACAAAAAATTTTAATTAAAGCACCGGGGAATAACATTCACATACCTTGACAAAAAAATAACCGGTTGATACATTTCAGTCGAGTGTGACGACTGTGGGATACCCGGTACCCAAAGCATTGTGGGTGACATTAAGAGGCACATTGACATGGCTAATTTAATTTATTTGAATGTGCTAAAATTTATGAAAAACTTCACTTAAACAGGGCGGAAGGCAGATGAAATAAAGTTAGAAAATAACAAAGTTGTTGCTGGAAACATCTACACAAATGTAGATGTTGCAGAAGTTCAGCATGCACAAAATGTATGTTAATATCTCTCACATTTATTCTTCAATTTTACTCTGAGAACACTTCCGCAAAAATCTATTTATTTCGTATATATTTTCTTGAAACGGAAAACACAACCATAGCTTAGTTATACGTTTTTCGTGGTTTTCCAATTTGATCTGCGTGCAACAGAGAAAAGAAATCGAGAAAATGAAAAATTAGATCTATATTAGATTAGATTAGTATCGGTTTGTAGAGCGTTTTTACTTATAGAATAGACTTTACCAGCTCAGCACCGAACAACATTGAAATTTGAGACAAGGAAAAATGTATACTCTGTCCACTCGCTTTCAAGTAAACTAATTCAAACTAATCCAATTTAATATCCAATATCAATAGTAATACTTTGTGTGTTGACTAGTCTTCAGTGTGACCAGATATTAATGTGATGTTTGATACATTTCCAATTGCTTAGCCATACGGTAAGCCCGGCGAGTCAATTCCAGTACGCGATTTGCTACTCGCCGACCAATCCTGTGCTGGAAAAATTGGTATCCGAGGCATGGACGAATCTCCAGATGTCCGGCGACAAGATTTACGCCTCGGCAAATGCCTCTCAATTGCAGTCAGATGTGGTTAGCAGGAATGCCTTTGCCGGCATCCAGTTCCATGATGACTGGGCGAGTGTCACGAATATAGCGGATTTGCCACAGAATTTCCAATTTTCGTTGCGCTTTCCGTCGGAACTGCGAACGGCGAAGATAGCGATAGCAAACACCTGGCTGACAATGCGACTTTTTCCCACCATCGATCTGACGGGGCCGCGTAACGAGGCGGATGAGGATGGAGGTATACCGCCGGGGTATCTACGCGAAGGATTCCTGCCGCTGCAACATCAGCTATCGATGGCGTACATAAGGCAGAGATCGGGGGAACAGAACCTGCCGGAAGTGGTGATGCAACGGTACCCATATCCGGCCTACATCTTCGATCCGCTGCTGGAGGGCATGGCCTCGATTATGTCACTGATCATCCTGCTGAGCTTCATCTATCCGTGCACGTACATCACCAAAGTAAGTGGCTAATGCCGGCCTCTCGGATCGTGGTAGTAACTATTCCATTCCTTTCCTTTGCAGTACATCACCGGTGAGAAGGAGAAGCAGCTCAAGGAGGTGATGAAGATCATGGGGCTGAGCAATTGGCTGCATTGGACCGCGTGGTTTGTGAAATCGTTCATTATGCTGACCATATCGGCCATATTGATAGCCATCCTGGTCAAAATCCATTGGTCGGAGGACGTGGCGGTGCTGACACATGCCAACTTTAGCGCTTTGCTCTTCTTCCTCATCATATACATCATTGCCAGCATATGCTTCTGCTTCATGATGGCCACCTTCTTCTCGCGGGCGAGCACGGCGGCGGCTGTCACGGGCCTAATATGGTTCATCGCCTACATTCCGTACTCCTTCACCTTCAATACCTACGACGAACTGAGCTTAGGTACCAAGTTGGGTTGGAGTTTGATCTCGAACACGGCCATGGGCTTTGGCATTAAGCTGATCTTGGGATTCGAGGGCACCGGCGAGGGCTTGCAGTGGAGCAACATGTTCACTCCGGTATCCGTGGACGATAATCTGACTTTGGGCGCTGTGATGGGCATGATGCTGCTTTCCTGCTTCATCTGCATGACCATCTGTCTGTATGTGGAGCAAGTGATGCCGGGCAGCTTCGGTGTGCCGCGTCCCTGGAACTTTCCCTTCAGCAGGGAGTTCTGGTGCGGCGAGAGGGAGTACACGGGCGTGGAGGATATACCCAATGGTGGACATACCCTGGAGCAACGGGATCCCAAGGCCTTCGAAGCGGAACCGGAGGGAAAACATATTGGCATGCAGTTGAGAAATCTTAAGAAGCGCTTCGACGACAAGATGGTGGTAAAGGGTCTGTCTATGAATATGTTCGAGGACGAGATCACCGTTCTGTTGGGACATAATGGCGCCGGTAAGACCACAACTATATCAATGCTAACTGGCATGTTTCCGCCAACGAGTGGAACGGCCATCATCAATGGCAGTGATATCCGCACCAATATCGAGGGAGCACGCATGTCCCTCGGCATCTGTCCGCAGCACAACGTGCTCTTCGATGAGATGAGCGTATCGAATCACATTCGTTTCTTTAGCCGCATGAAGGGCTTGAGGGGCAAGGCCGTGGAGCAGGAAGTAGCCAAATATCTAAAGATGATCGAGCTGGAGGACAAGGCGGATGTGGAGTCCTCGAAACTCTCTGGCGGAATGAAGCGCAAGCTATCCGTTTGCTGTGCTCTCTGCGGCGATACAAAGGTTGTGCTGTGCGATGAGCCCAGTTCCGGCATGGATCCATCGGCCCGTCGTCAGATGTGGGATCTGCTGCAGCAGGAAAAGATCGGACGCACCCTCCTGCTGACTACACACTTCATGGATGAGGCCGATGTCCTGGGCGATCGTATTGCCATCATGTGCGATGGTGAGCTCAAGTGCCAGGGCACATCATTTTTCCTGAAGAAACAGTACGGCTCCGGATACCGATTGGTAAGTTTATGAATCCAAAATCTATTCCATGAGGCACTAAGATTCGAAGTTTACTAAATATATCCCTTATCGACCCGCAGATCTGTGTTAAACGCGACGATTGCGCGACGGACGAAGTGACAGCTTTGCTAAACAAGTATATTCCGGGCTTGAAGCCGGAATGCGACATTGGAGCGGAATTGTCTTACCAGCTGCCGGACAGTGCATCCAATAAGTTTGAGGAGATGTTTGGCCAGCTGGAGGAGCAGTCCAATGGGCTGCGTCTCAATGGCTATGGCGTTGGCATCACCTCGATGGAGGAAGTCTTCATGAAGGTGGGCGCCGAGAAGGACATCACCGGCAAGCTAAAGGATCCCAGTGAGATTATGAACGGCGGCACCGGCTTCCATCCCACCGGCGAGGACAATGACAACGAGTCAGTACAGTGTAAGCAGTGCTTGAACTCGATCTCGTATCACTTGGACTCCCGATAAGCTCAATTAACTGTTTGCAGCCGATGGCATATTCTCGGAGAACCGACGATTGCTCCAGGGACTGCAGCTACTGTCCAATCAATGGAAGGCCATGTTACTCAAGAAATTCCTGTACGCGTGGCGTAACAAGTTGCTCCTGCTCATCCAGAATATTATGCCCGTGTTCTTCGTGGTGGTCACCATCTTGATTATTGAGACGCAGGGCACGTTCATGGAGCTAAAGCCCATAACCATGTCACTGAACCAATATCAAGTAGCTGTCACTGTGCTGGATCGTACCAGTGCCCCCACCGGTTCGATCAGCCATGACATTGCTGATCAGTACGAAGCGCTGGCTACTTCCTATGGCAAAGCCTATGGCCTCGAACAGACGGGTAGTAAGAGCTTTACTGTAAGTTAACTCATTATCGCATTTATTTAGTACCTTTTCTTACATTTACTTGCTTCTTAAATTCCGCTTTTAAGGACTACATCCTTCAACTTGGAGAAACAATTCAGGTGCGGATCAATTCACGCTACTTGGTGGCCGCCACTATTGCTGAGTCCGGGATCATAGCCTGGCTGAACAACCAGGCCTTACACACAGCTCCATTGACCGTCAACATGGTGCACAATGCCATAGCAAAACGAATAATTGGCCCGGATGCACGCATCGAGGTGACGAACGCACCTTTGCCATATACGCCGAATACGTTGATCACCCAGCTGAGTACGGGAAATAATCTGGGCTCCCAGCTGGCCTCCAACCTGTGCTTCTGCATGTGCTTCGTTAGCTCCATATATATCCTGTTCATGATCAAGGAGCGGGAATCGAGAGCCAAGCTGCTACAGTTCGTGGGCGGCGTTAAGGTGTGGACCTTCTGGCTCTCGCAATTTGTCTGTGACTTTGCCACCTACGCTGTGACGGCCCTGATCGTGGTGATCACGATCCTTTGCTTCCAAGAGACGGGCTTGTCCACCTTCCCGGAACTGGGCCGATACTTCCTGATATTGCTGCTCTTTGGATTCTCAGCCCTGCCGTTTATATATATCATGTCGCTGTTCTTCAAAGAGCCGGCCACTGGATTCGCCCGTGTCTCCATTGTCAACATCTTTTGCGGCATGGCCTTGTTTATTGTCGTTGTGGTGATGTCCTCAGAATTCTTTGACACGAAGGATGCGGCGGACATACTGGGTTGGATCTTCCGCATCTTTCCCCATTTCTCATTGGCAATGGGTTTAAATAAGATTTACACCAATACCGCGACGAGGAATGCCTGCGAGAAGGCATCTGCAATTCCGCCCTTTATGCTCTGCAGTGTAATCCCACAGTGTTGCAGTAAGTTTCAAAAAGTGTCCTTTAGATCTCATCATTTAATTACATCACTACATTAGCAAAATATAGTCAATTATAATGGATAAATGATTTCATGTAGAGCTCAGAATATAGATCTTATTACTCAATTAACTAAAAACCCTTTTTTCCACAGATATCAAGCCCTATTTTGCATGGGAGGAGCCTGGTGTCCTGCCCGAAACACTATACATGGTTATAACCGGCGTCGTCTTCTTCCTCATCATCATTATTCTGGAGTTCCGTCTGATCGGCGAACTGATGTTCAAGATTCGCCAATTGCTATCGTGAGTATTTCTATCTACCTCTGAGTTCTTTTTCCTTAATTTGTTATTTTGCTTGTATAGAAAACCACTGCCGCCGCCAGCTGAGGGCCAGTTGGATGATGATGTGGCCCACGAGCGGGAGCGTATCCTTCGCATGAGCTCCGATGAGTTGGCCGCAAAGAACTTGGTGCTGGATCGGGTGACCAAGTACTACGGACAATTCCTGGCGGTTAACCAGGTGTCGCTCTGCGTACAGGAGTAAGTTAATCAAGCAAAGTATTGAAAATATACTTTACTAATCAAGCTCCGTCATAATAACACCCACAGAGTTGAATGCTTTGGGCTGCTGGGCGTGAACGGAGCCGGCAAAACGACTACGTTCAAGATGATGACAGGCGATGAGCGGATAAGCTCGGGTGCCGCTTACGTCCAAGGCCTGAGTCTGGAGTCGAACATGAACAGCATCTACAAGATGATTGGCTACTGTCCGCAGTTCGATGCCCTTTTGGACGATCTAACAGGTCGCGAGGTGTTGCGGATCTTCTGTATGTTACGCGGCGTGCAGGAGACGCGCATCAAACAGCTGTCTGAGGATCTGGCCAAATCCTTTGGGTTCATGAAGCACATAGACAAGCGGACGCACGCATACAGCGGTGGCAATAAGCGAAAGTTGAGCACAGCGATTGCTGTGATCGGTAGTCCGGCCGTGATTTATCTGGATGAGCCCACCACCGGTATGGATCCGGCGGCCAGGCGGCAGCTCTGGAATATGGTCTGTCGCATCCGTGACTCTGGCAAATCCATTGTCCTCACCTCGCACAGCATGGAGGAGTGCGAGGCGCTGTGCACACGACTGGCCATTATGGTCAATGGCGAATTCAAGTGCATTGGGTCCACGCAGCATTTGAAGAATAAGTTCTCCAAGGGCCTAATCCTCAAGATCAAGGTGCGCCGCAATGTGGAGGCCTTGCGGCAGGCGCGATTGAGTGGCGGCTATGACAGGAGTCCGGATGAGCCGACGGTGCCGGCTCAAATAGCGCAGCAGAACATTGATGCCGTCAAGGAGTTTGTGGAGCACGAATATCCGCAGTCCATTCTACAGTAAGTAGTGCTCTTATCCCACGGACTCTAAGCGTTTGCACCCTTAATTAAATTTATGATTTCTATAACTAAAAATACTATTTTGATATCAAATCTATAGAGAGCAGTACCAGGGAATTTTGACGTTCTACATTCCATTAACTGGCGTGAAATGGTCGCGCATTTTCGGACTGATGGAGAGTAATCGAGACCAGCTGAATGTGGAAGACTACTCGGTTAGCCAGACGACGCTGGAGGAGATCTTCTTGGAGTTTGCCAAGTACCAGCGCGAGGATACGCGCGCCAATCAGTGAGCTAGCCCCCCAAACAAACCTAAAATCCAGTTGCTAACACCACCTGGCTTATAAATGGGCTTCTCGGCTTTTCATCTACTTACCTGTCGCATCTCACAAAAAATCAAATGAAGCACAGCAGCACAGCTACACCACCTTCTCTCATACAACGACAGCACCCAGGATTCGTCCATTTCCATTAATTCGTTTAGTCTTATTATTAACGATTTTATGTTGTAGTCGTAGCTAATCCAAATCAAAGCCTATGCCATTTAATCGTGCTAACTCCGCTGTATGCGTAGATCACGTAGAAGAGCTATCTATACAATCATTTTGACGGACACAACACTATCCTATGATTATCCAAATTGTATATTATGCATAGGTGCGTCCCACTAAGCTTCGCTCCGATTTCCCAGCTCCTAATGCTAATCTGTGTACTATTTGTTCTTTCTTTCAATTCCTCTATAATGTCTCGCTCTTCGATATAAACCAGCAGCCTGTCCGAGTTGAGGAAGCTGTGCAAGTGCCTGCTAGCTAACGAGTATTGAGTACCAACTACCTGTACGATCTGTTCCTCACCTGAACTACTTATCTACACTCATATACAAATAATGTTTTATACAACTCCGATGCCTGAACAGCTAACATATATGTATGTAGTTTCTAAGCTCGAGACCTGACAATAGATAGCAGCGATTATGCCTTATTTTCTTGTGATCATCTAGCAAATTATACACATTTACGAAGAGAGATTTATATATTGTACAATATATATTTACATCTGGTTGACCTGCACACTTTCTTTTATTTTTTTTATCGCCCCTGAAAGTATTCCCAGAGCCCTTAAAAAACTTGTTGCATATATAGTTATGTGTATTTATTTCGATGTACTTAGAAACGTGTAAATAGGACGATTTTATTGTGGCACAAACTCTACGATACACAAGTATGAGAATTTACCAAATAATGTTAATGTATACTATAAACATTAATTAAATTTTATCTAAATGTAAATGACAACAAAGGCGAACCTTTACTGGGGCTTAAATCCGGGGAGTGGAAGATGTGGGAACTGTCTTCGGTTGAGTGTTCTCAGTTGAGCTATCCTTGTTACGCTCCTTTGATAATATATATATAACCTTTATGTCTAATAAAATTGCAATAATGCAGTTTAAAAGGTAAGTAGCTGGAATGACCCAATGTTTTATGTTTATAATCCTTCGTTTCCCTTCGGAAGGTTTGAGAATAAAAAAACTGTTGCCATGTGTTCTCCTCTAATAGAGAACATATCAAATATATAAAAATTCTCCTAGTGTATATAAAGAAAAAAAAGTTGTATCTATTTTCCAAGATTATATGATGATATATATTATATATATGATATATGTGTTTGATTTTAAAATTAGTAACACAAGTACAGAGTACAATGTTATATTTTATTGTTTTTATATTTTTATTTAAGTAGCTGAGATCTCTCTAGAAATCCTGAGATATTGGGGACATTCCCTCCGCGGGAATTCCCTCTATGCGATCTTTTCTAAGAGTGATTACTTTCTACAGAAATGACAGACTTAAGCGTTTTATACCTTTTCCAAGTACTATTTTTCCAATTTATATGACAAAAAATATAAAGTTTAATAGATTTCAGTGGAAGGGGAGATTTCTGGACATGTTGGATGGAATTTAAAGCTCATCTATTCAAATTTTTAACGGTATGGAAAAATGTGTGCCTGCTCTGCGTTATCCAACACTGGAACGCCCATTTTGTGCGCCAATTTCAATGTAAATCGATGACCAACACAGATTTTCGCGATAATCACTGAGCTTGAACGGCGTCTCTTGCAAATTAATACCTTAATTTCTGCTATACGTAGGTTCTCCTGATCGCAAAAAGTACTCCAACCATGTCTAACAAAGGCGAAAACTCGACCACTGCCGAAAAGAACCCAGAGAACAAGAAACTTAAAGTAAGCATTGAAATGTTTGTTCAATACGTGGAACAAAACCTGGCAAAAGTGGTAAGTAATATGCGCAGAGTCCGCGAGAATGCGAATTTATCCTGGTCTGGCCTTGCTTCTGCAGCAAGCCGATACTGCACAAATGCAAGCGGAGCTTGAGGATCTTCAGAAGCTCAAGAAGAAGATGGTGGATGATCAGAACCGAGCCCTTCAGGTGGACTCGAAGACCGAGGGAATGTTGCGTCAGCTCACAAAACTGATCGATGCCAAGGCCAACCTGAACCAGGCCTACACCGAGCATTGCAAAGAGGCAAAGGCGGCCATAGAGCTGCACTTGAAGAGCGGCTACGATCGATACACCTCAATGGTATGTATGACAATTGATAATGCCAGCATCTTATGCCTATTTTTTATGATTCTTAGTCCGACAAAGATATAAGGGAACTCACCGCCCAAGTGGAGAAGGATCTGAAGGAGGCAGTTGCCAGGACGGCTTTGAAGAAGGCAGAGCTGGCCAATAAGAAGAAGGAATACGAAGCCATCCAAAAGGACATAATGAAGGATATTACAGCTCTGACTCAGGTAGAACAGGGGGCCATGTAAGGCTAGTCTATTACACACTTATTAATTATTAACATTTTCCATTTAATAGTAAGCAGTGCAAGCAACTGGAGTTGAAGAAGGCTCTAAGCAACGACGTTGCTCCCGATTAGGAGCTTGGAATCTGGTACATATCAGGAAAAATATGTATAAATAAAACAAAATAAAAAATATCAGACTTTTTTCAGACATAACTAGCGTTTGGATATTACTTAAGAAGGTGTCTATGTTACAAAACAGAAAACAAAAAAAAACGATAGTCATTTTGCAAATAAATAAAATATATGCACTGAATTGGATGCCTGAAATATTTTATTGCATACTTTTAGACATCTGTTAAAGTGATTTCCAAATCCTAGTGGTTTCTGGGGCACCTACGTATATTTGTAAAGGTTAATTGATAGGAGTAAAGTTAAATTCACTTAAAATATGTTTCTATGTCCATACTAGTCCCGACTTTGTATATATATTGGGTTAGCGTTTCGCTTATTCCCCATTGTTTATCGATAAGTTTCTCTTTTCTGCTCTTATTCCTTAAAGTCCCTTTTCCCGACTGTTTCCAAATCCGCCATTGAGAGCTCTTAGTTCTTTGCACTCGGCTCCCTCCTCGAGCTGGTCATCTTTCGTTATATGGTCGTTGGTATGTGCAGATACATATGTCAATCGCATGTTGATTTTTGGCAACATGCAGGCGTATTTATTTATCCTTTGGCATAACGTTTTTATTGCATTCTAAAGCAAACAAATGACAATAAAAGCTTTTACGAATTTCTGCAAATAGAAATGCGAGAGAGTGGGCATTAAAATAACACAAAGAGTGCTCTAAAAAAAGTTGAAAAAATAGTTATAAAATCCAAGCGAGTGCGGCGGAGGCGTAGACGATGTGGTGGGTAGGGAATTGCCAAAATAATGCAGTTCTTCTTCTATTCTGTTGCAGTTGAAAGCAGCATATAGATTATATATTCCTTAAGGCCACTTAGCTAATTATTAGTTAAAGGTTTTTTATTAGTTCCTTGAATTTATTACATAAATAAATCAATTAATTATAAATATTATTATTAATACAGTGTTTGTACACTAAAATTCAGAAAATTAACCAATGAATAATTTGAATGTTTTCGTTAAAAGTTATTCTGCATAAAAAAATATAAATAAATTCTCAGTAATTTTTAAAAGAAACACATTTAGTTACTTTAGGGGCATATTTTAATAAAAAAAAACCTAATAAAGAACCTAAAAATATTAATGTATTACTTAAATTGAAACCATTTCCAGTAATGTCCCAGCAGAATTTGATACTTATTTTTGGTTATATTTAAAATATGTAGGGCATTTCAAGTTCGTATGTTCTTACTGAGACCTCATTTAATTTGTTGGTGCTTCCTCACTCGCGTTTTTGGTGTCACTTCCATTTTCAGTCGTTTCTTGGGCTTTGCGCTTCACATTGAATTGCATTTATTGACCGAAGAAATATTTTATTACTTTACGCTTGGCAAATATTAGTTGCCCATCGCCCAAGGCGGGCTGTTTTGGCCGGTAGGGGAAGAATTCTTTTTCTTTTTTGAGGAAGGAAGGAGGGCTTACAGCAAATTTGTTGTCATTGACGCAGGCAGCAAAATGAAACGATGATGCTGTCCCTGTCTTGGCTAATATATCCGGCCTGGCTTTATCCCCCTCGAACTCCCTGCCCTAGCCATAGGACTTTCTCACTTTGATTTCTTGGCAAACGCTCTTTTTTTACTCTTCTCGCACACTGGAAAAAAATAATAACTTGACCCGGAAACGGTCACGGGAATGTCTTTGGCTTAGATCTTTTAGGTTTAATATTTTGTAAATAAGTCAAACTACCTTAATGATTGGTATAAAAAATATATATTTTATTATAAAACAATAGGGAATATTTTTTTTTAAGTCATGAATAATTTGTTTTATGTTACAAAAGTGAACAATATTAACCAATAATGCTTACTTTATCATTTTGATAGTGAAATACCTTTTAAACTGTATATGAACCCGTTACATCGTCATAAATATTTATAAAAATAAACAGGCATTTCAAAATTTTCATTTAATTTTTGGCATTTATAACAACATATATTTTAGGGTTTTCTTGTTTCAAGGTCTACATTTTTCCAGGTGTACTTTCTTTTCTTCTTTCTTTTTTAGGACTCGACGAACTTTTGCAAATATTTTGGTTATAGCCGAGATTTGCGTGCCTTGCCAATGGTTTTGTTTGTTCTGCTATGTCCAGTCATCCTCCTCCTTCACCTACTATTGCCCTCTGTTCCCGTTCCCGTTTCCTTGCCCACACCAATTCGTAGGGGTTAACCCCTCTCTCCCGTAGCCCCATTCTCTCAGCCGAATGTGGGTAATTCGGTCATAAATATGCGAACAATTTCAACCATTGTCCGAGGAGCATTTTTTGGGTGCGCATATTTGTCGCAAATGGACTACATTACAACATTACAGTTATCTTTTGATATATGCGAGTGTTAGTGTGTGTGGTACGTAATACCTCATAGAGGACGTTACGGAGCGGAGGCCTAAATAAAGAAAGCCAGCAAAATATCCCATAATACGTGTGTACATTAGGGTGGACCCTTTACTCAGGAATAGAAGCGATTCGGAAAAGAACCAGAATTTTTTGTGTTTTATATTTGTATTTTATAATTATTTCCGAAAATTTCTTAGACATAATTCACTTTGCATTTAAAAAAAAAATTTTTATGTAACGTGTAAAAAAGCTGCAATCAAGTGGGATCCACTGACAACATTGCGTATGAGTGATCTGAAGCCTTTTTATGGGAATTTTTGACTTCCGATGGACGTTACTCATACCACCCGTAATCCAAATCTAAATTTATAGAATTTTTTACGGGTTGACCTTAAATTTGGCAGGCGACTTAGATCCACCCTAATTTACGTACATACATATATAAATGTAGGTTTTATGTGCATAAACAAAGGCCGCATAATATTAAAATGTAATACAAAAAGCCACAACAACAGAGACAGCAACACTGCATGTTTTGTGTTTTGTGCGATTAAAATTAAAACAAGCGGCGACATGTTGAACTTGAAAAATTTTGTTGTGAGTTGCTTATGACAACAATAATAAAAATGTAACTTCAAGCCACTGTTTTTATACCCTTTTCTATAACAAAGCAGAGTTTCTTTAGAAATAAATGTGTATTTGGCCAGATTTTTTCTTTGGCAAATGCATATAAATATTTATTCACAGAAAACATTACTTAAGCTTGAACTGATTAACTTTAAATACTGACATTTTATTATAAAAATTTTAAACGTACTGATAGCTACTAGAACCACGCAAATAATAACATTTTGAGCAGGTATTTAAGACATTTTATTGTATATTACTTCTTACTATGTATATTTATTGGCAATATAAGTGTCTTTACAAACCTGTTAAAGCATTTCTGAAGGGTATGACACAGAATGCAGTTAAGGGGAACATTGATAGTTTCTAATAGTTCTAATAGCTCTGATAATGGCAGCATAACTCATTTGGATTAGAAAAATCATTGTACCGTAAACGAATCCCAATTAGAATCGTTTCACTGCTAGCTTTCTTTCAACTGGCATTTCTGGTGTATTTCGTAGGGTATGCAGGTGAGTGTTGGTTCTCAGAACGGTTTGGTCAAGGATTAAGTTCACATTAATAAGTATAAATTTCCAAGCAAGAGTATAAAACTTTAAGCAATACTAACTCATCACCGGTTCTATAAAGAAAAGGTTAATTGTTATGCATATACACATATGTACATGGGAATTATTAGACAATAAGGTATTGTTTAATAATTACCCCTATCTATTTTTAATGCGCAGCTGATTTAATTCCGAAGTTTTTTTTACAGACATAGACCCTAGCCCATAACAACCGCTGTCTGAAAATAAACGGTATTCGAAGGCGATGCATTTTGCCGCTTGGAAAGCACACATACATAAAAGCAAGCGGTCTCATATGCGAGCGCGACAAAAAATCAAAACAACAAAATCCACGCTGGAAACAGCTGCTTTGGCTTGGCATTGAAATCGGCGACAGCAAGTGGAGCGGGAGAGAGGCATGGCGAGAGTGCAGGGCGAGAGCGCGAGCGAGTGAGCGAGCGAGAGGCGCCACTGCGGATGATGATGATGCGAGGCTCGCACGAAGGCCAAAAAGCCGAAGACTCCCGAGAACCCCAACGAGCTGTTCAATGCGAGCCGAACCGGTTTTTGGCGCTACATTGGCGCCTCAGTGCGAAACGAAGCGCTGATGTTGTCAGTTGTCAGCTCTAGACACGGTGTTATTACAATTCCCGCATTTCCAACGCAGCGTACAGCGATTTTGACGCAAAATTCAAAGTACGTAAGCCGAGTCCCCGTGATTTCACAAAACGCGTTTCAAAAAATATAACCAACAAAGCAATATGCAGTATAACAAAAAATGAGAGAAAAGGAAACGTAAAACACCATTCAAGTGCTAATGATTTGGGATTTTTTCTCACAAACCTATTCTTACTTGTGTTGTTTTATTTATATTTTTTGTTTGTGTGCCATTAAGTCATCTTTCCAGCGAAAAAGTGTTAAACAAAAACAAAGTGAATTCAACGTGGGACCGACTACCGTTGTTACTTATTATTGTTGTTGTGCTCAATTAAAAATGATTTGGTATATAACAATTTTTTTCAAGTGTGTGTGTGATCGTGATCGTGATCGTCATCTCTGCTTTTTTGCCTTCCTTTTATTTTCTCGCTCTTGCTAATTAGCAATTCAAATGGCAATTGTTGTTGGCAATTTTATTGATTGATTTCGATTGCAAAGAATTTAAATGTTCAAAACGACCAAATGCACAGGCCAATTCCGGGAATTTTCTAAATTCACAGATTAGTCCGGAGCCAATTAAGAGATCTTGAGAATGTCATCGAACCTAGTAGAGTTTGGCAGCTTCAAAATTGAATAGGTTTACTAAAGTTTAGAGCCTTTGACAATTAAGCAAAAAAATAGTACTAGAAAGCATATAGCTTGATTTTGAAATCTCCATAAATTATATAATTATTTCAAGATGAAAGCTTACTTATGTTTCCCTCTTAAAAGATAAATTCTGAACAATAAAATTCGGAATAAAAAAGCAATATTTCCAGGCAAATTTCTAAAATATAAAACCCATTCTTGGCAAAATTTTTTTTTATTTGATTTTTCTGTTAAATATTTCAATAACTACATTCAAATTTACAATATATATATATATATTTCAATAACTACATTCAAATTTACAATTTAATAAAATAAATGCTCTAGAAAAATTAATGAAATACCCAACATTTTGTTTACGGCTAATGTTTTTCTAAATTTAAATAAAACCTAAAGTGTGTTTTTTTACCTATGTATATTGCAATTTAAAAGTTCTTAATGTGAACATATTTGTTAAGATTCCTTTTAGTTTTTATATTGATCGCAGATCCATAAAAAAAATTAACAACAAGCTATATAGATTTTTCTTAAGTATTACTATACTTAAAACAAATCACTTAGATTTTCAAGTTATAAATGAAGAATATAGTGACGACAAACTCTGGTTTAAGCTTTCGAAAATGGTTTAAATTCTATAATAGTATATGGGTTTTAATATTTGCAAACTTTTTTAAAATGCATTTCTTAGAAGTTCTTTTCAATTAAAACTTCGAAATGAGATCAGAGTTTCGCCTGGCAATTTCTACCCTGAGCTTCTCGATGTTTACTCTATGTACAATTCAATTATTTGTCCTATTTTTTGGACCGACTCATGTAACGGCACCTAATATATTTACATGGCTAATAATGCCTTTTCTTTCGCCTGCGAAAGTGAGAGGGGATTCCCCCACAGAAGCCCACGCCTCCATTCTGCAGCCACTGCATATCGCGTCTTGGTCGGCGAACTATAAACATTAAATAACAATAATAACAACAAGAGCCGGGCAGAAAGTTGAAGCAGTTTGTCTAAGTGGCTTGGGGCTTTTGTCAAAGCATGGAAAATATAATACAATAGAACGTATATAGAAGCCACAGCAACAACAAGAACAACAAGAACAACAATAATAATAACAACGAGAGTACGTCGCTGTTGTTAGCTCCAAAACACGCAACAGTCCGTCAGAATAAAGTCAGCTTGGCATGCCCACCATCGTTAGAGTCCCCCCTTTTGCATCCCCCCATCTAGCATATATCCCATATTTCCATATATAGTCCCATACCCCCCGCCCCGTAAACATCGCGTGTTCCGGGGGTCCCAGCATGAAGGACCCTCTCCAAAAGGGGGGGGATGCCAAGGGTCCGACTTCAAACAGCCAAGGCTCCAAAGCCCAAACTCCACTTTTCAACGGCAAGCAACACTGACAGAAATCACATCGCGATGATCACTTGTGCTTATATGTTAAATAGTTCTTCTCGATTAAATAGAGTTCAAATATTAGAAGACAAATAGCTTAAAAAGGCAACTATTTAAAGGGATAGCTAACTGCTATCATCAGTAGCCACAGTCATTTCTATTTCTTTTCCGCTTTTCCTACATTACAAAAATGTTTTCTGCTGTGTGCAATTTTCAATTTCATATCTATTTTTTCATTAATTCATAGGCATTAGCTTAAAAATGGAATATAAATTCAAGAAAAATATTTTATTCAAGGCAAAGGAGATCTGTTTCCCTATTTGACTTCGCTCAGTGTATACTCAAACACTTATACTTATAAGCCTATACCACATAGGGTAAAATTTTTCTAGTATAATAAAATTTTCTATATTTTCCCTTCATATTTTTTGTTTTTGCGTTTTATTCTTTATTTTTTGCTACCGCCGCCACCGCTGTGCAACGTTCCCGTTCTCCAAATCGTGCCCGTACTTGCAACTGAAGAGTAGGTCAGGTCAGTATGTGATACTATTTAGTCGTACTTTACACATAAGGGGGGTTCCGGGGCTCTGGGGGTTCTGGGGGAAGAGGGGCAGTCGACTCTGCCCCCCCGTGTCGTGTGTGCGGCAGGCTTATTAATTTACTGCGACTTTTGTTGCATTTCAACAGGAACGTCTTGGGCTAATGGGCTCTACTTGCGTCGGCTCCCGACAAATCAATCAGGAAAACTCTAGGAAAACTCTAGGAAAAGTCTAGAAAAACTTGAAAAATCTGCAGAAATCTGATTGAAATGCGGAAGGGGAAACGCGAAAAGCTTTGACTTCAGTCGGTTCAGGTTAACGAATCAATTGGGGTTTTATATTTACCAGGAAAACTAGGTAATTTATGAATTTGAGGTAGAAAATTATTAAATTATATTTAAAAATTAATTTGTTGAGTCCTATTGGATCAATATACATATAAGTAAGCCAGCGATTGTCTCTACAACAATTTGAATTGTTAGTTTACTAGTAAAACGGAACAACTGTTTAATTATTTATTTAAGTCGCAGTCGTCATAGACAGAGGTTTTACTTATAGACCAGAAAAATAAGGTCTTCACAGAAGTTCAAGAGAAACTAGTTTACCTATGAAAATAAGGTAAATAGTTTTGAGTTATTAGAAGCTCGTACTTTGGCTGGAAAATCTAAACTTTCAGCTGCTTTGGAGATAAGAGGTAATAATATATAATATAATAATAAATATAATAAAAGCTGGATCGGTTTCCGGTGTAATTTAATGACCAAAGTGTCTTGGGAATTATGAGAGCATAATTTAATGGAGAAGTATTTACTCAGAAACTCAGAATTACTGCTACAAATTCTAGAAAATGTGTGTTGAAAAAGTAACTAATTTAGGGAATTATTTGTATAACTACACAAAAATTTATAGTTATACTATCCACGAGAATTCAGTAGACATATAGTTATCTGCCTATCATGCAGTTATCTGCTAGACCAGGCTAAACAGTAATTGCTATAAATAAACACAGTGACCAGCTTAACCCATTGAGCAATTAACCCTTGTCAGTGCTTGTTGGATGTGCCAAACACAAAGTATGATCAAATTCAATTAGACTTCTCCTAACTATCGACCAAAATCAATGAAATAATGATTCCATGCCCGAAAATTATATTGCTATTATGCAAAGCGGGCCGCAAACTTTTGCCCAGTCAGGCGAAACTTTCGCAACAAATAATATTTCCATGAAGCTGAGTTATATTCGATTATTTTCCCAAACCCACACGCAAATTATTTGCAACTTTTTCGCTAGTGGGCGAGGAACGAGAAAGTTTCGCTGACTCAAGCAATTAGCCGCGATTGAAAGTTGTGTCTACTTAGAAACGACTGGGGGGCATAACAGGTATTACCATTGTGGCAAAATCTCAGATTTTTGGGCTGCAAACGTATTTTAATAATGCAAACAAGGGGAAACAGTGTGCAGCAATGTTTCCCTAAAATCTTGGTAGGGGAAAGCCAGAAAAATGAGGCAACAGAGGGGCCAAGAAAAATCGGCAAAGTGAAACAAACAAAACTGAAGCAGGGAGTGGAGAGCAGGAGGGGCGAAGAACAAAGGCTCGAAGCGCACTTTTGGTTGCTGCGACTGTCAAGCCAAATGCACAGAGACAAAGGCTAAAAAGTGGGAAAAGGGGTGGAAAAACGGGTGAAAACGGGGTCTGGGTATAGGAGGTCAGGGTGGGGGCTCTGAGCCATCAGCCGAGGTGGAAATGTTGCCAGCCATGTTGCACGTTTCGGCCGAAAAATGAATTCAAAGACATCCGAGAGTCGACCACCAGATATCCCAGCTATTCTATCATTTTCTCTTGGAAATCTTATTCTCTATTTATATTTTTAAATGCAGTCATGTACAAAAATAAGTTATGACTATATAAAATCCATAAGGTCAAGAGCTAATGCTTTGCTTAGAGCAATGACAGCAGCATACCTTTATAGGTTTCGGGGAAATCCATTCATGAGACCAGGCTTAATATAGAATGTATTTTTATTTTTATTGGGACTGTATTATAATGGTTATTTGTTATTTGTTCCAACTGATATGCATCGAGTTGGATTTTACTCGGTGCCGACCTCCTTTGCTGGCTGCCCACTGTGGCAGTGGCAGTGGCTTTTGGTGTCCTGCGGTCCCTGCGTCCAAAGGCAATGTTGGTAACAATGCGCTGCAATATTTTCAAGGTCTCCGAACTGCGGCAGGAGTAAATCATAGGCACAAAGACAAAGGCAGCTGCGGAACAAGGAGCCCGAGAGAAGGGCTAAGGACAAATCTTGTGGTCGACTGAACCCTGGCCCAAGGCCCCCAGAGGCTCCAAAGGGAAGCCGAGGACTTCCAAACGAAGCCAAGGATAACAGAACGAACGAAACTAAATCAAAGCAAAACTCTGGCAAATTAAATAATCAAAAACAATTGCTGGAGACGAGGGCGCAAATTGGATTACGTGTAGATTGGTTAAGAAGCCGCAAACACAGGGACGCAGCCAAATATACTTATGTATGCCTACATCTCCACACTATATACTATATATATACCTGATAGAGCGGCCAGAACTGACCCTAAGGGTTATCGCCACCGCACAGCACAGTCTTGACAATGTCAGCTCATCGTGTGGATTATTTCCATTCGGACACATTATCTCCAACACTTTTTCATTTTTCATTTCTATTTCTATTTCTCTGTGAAAAACGGAGGGCGACTCAATCAAAGCTGTTTAATTATAAAAAGCTTTGAGAGTCTACAACGCAAAATATGAATAATATATACGTATTCATGGCACTTTTTACTTGTTCATTTGTATTTAACTGTATACTAAATGCTTAATAATTACGCATTATCTGGATGGGTTTAAACCAATAGAGCCCTAGGCAAGTGTTTAAATCCTCTTCATTTTTATTCGAATTAATTAGTGGGTAATAATTTGAACTTTCAAGGATAATTATTTTTTAACAAGTCTTTATTGTACTGAATTTATATAGGTATCTTTATACCCCTTATATATACCAAACTTCTATTAAAACTTGAGGGGTATAAATATACACAAGGAATTTATTAATTAAGTGTTGCTAATATAAAGAAAGCTTTTAAGAAGGCAAGACCCATTAATAAGACATTTTAATAATATATACGTATTCATGGCACTTTTTACTTGTTCATTTGTATTTAACTTATACTAAATGCTTAATAATTACACCTTATCTTGAATGGATTAAACCAATAGAGCCCTAGGCAAGTTTTTAGATCCTCTTCATTTTTATTCCGGAGAAAAAAAGAAGATTTATTGTTAGTGGTTAATAACTTGAACTTTCAAGGTTAGTTATTTTTGATCAAGTCTTTATTTTTGTACTGAATTTATATATATATTTTATATGTCTTAGAAAGTATACCAAACTTCTATTAAAACTTGAGGGGAATAAATATACACAAGAAATTTATTAAGTGTTGCTTTTTTTAAAAAGCTTTTAAGAAGGCAAGACCCATTAATAATTGCGGAGGCCTTTTCTAAAGCTTAAGTAATGAAAGCTTTTAAGAATCTAAGACCCATTAAATTAATGTTCATTAATAATTCGAAGGCATTTCGTTTACATCTTTATTAATATATTTTTTCTTTGAATGCTCAAGCCCTAGTGAGCACTTGTGTTCTCATATAGAACAATAAATATTTGTTTATCATAAGCTACTTTATTTGCTTTCAATTTCCCCTAGAGATTATTTTTAAATATTAAATAAACGACACACAAGCCGAGACGAAACGAAACAAATCAGACACAGCAAAGTTGTTTGAGTGATTTGACGCTTGACTTTTCATTTGCCAGCTGACTTGATTTTGTGGTTACAGAAAAATTCGAAACAGAAAACCCAAATAAAACCAGCAGGGAGGAAGGGGGGGTAAAAGTTTTCAATTTTTGAGTGGCCTCATCCTAATCGCCCCGCAATCTGTGTCGTCGATGTTCGTTCATGTTCAGAATCTGTGAAATTGACGGTTCCTAGAGAGGGCTGTCAAATTAAAATCGAGGTCTGGCATACTGGCATTTTCGGGGCAGGAAGTGCGGGACCGGAAGTGGCAGACACTTACAGGAAACAGTCGTTGCAATGGCTGGAGTAGCTGGCGCTGAATCAGAATCAGAAACACCAAATGAAATAGAACAGCGTTTGCCCGGGGCTCCGGCCCAAAACTTAACCTTGAAATGTTCTGCCAACTTTATAAACGGATGTGACAATTGAATTGTCAGCGTTGCAACCGTGGTAGCCCCAACATCGTCCTTTCCTTGGATTTCAGATTTCGTTTTCGTTTTCTCGGATCTGGGATTTCAGTTTCAACTTTGACTGCAGCTCACCAAGCAGCAGCAGCAGCAGCAGCAGCGAAATTTGTCATGTCATCTGGTCGGAACTGAGCCGGATTGGATTGCAATGGCAGCTTGAAGGGCGTGTGTCTCATGGGCACTGCGAGAAAATAGTACTTAATGAGAGAAACCAGAGATATTTAAACCTTAAACTTCATTAACTTTGAATAAGACCTTAGATGTTTAGGCCTCACACAGTAGAAATCCAGAAATGCTTTTTGAATATAAATTGGGTTTATCTTAGACTTCTTATATCGATTTTATTCGAACCTAAACCACTTTTTTATCAAGACAGAACTATATTTCTATTGTAATTGCTAAAACAAGCTGCAGTTTGAAATTTCTTTGAATACATAAAAACATTAATAAAGTAATGTTCTTGCTTGTGGCTCTAATAAGTCGATACGATTTGTTTTAATAAAATAATCGATTTTAATCGATTTTTTAAACTCAACATTAATATCGAATACATCTGCTTTATATTTATGCTTTTATGTCCTATTATAATTTAATATATATATCAAAATAATATAAATATCCAAAGGCTTTGATCACCTTTCGTTCTGCAGTTTAAATGTTCTTTTAATTTGATACATAAAAACATTAATAAAGTAATGTTTTTTCTTTTTATTCCGTTTGTTTTACTAAAATAAACGATGATTTTAATGAATTATATTCACCATAAATATTGAATAAATTCTTTGTATTTATCCTTTTATAATTCAGGGGCCTGAATATATTTTAAAAAGAGATGAGTTCCTTTTCGCTCTGCATTTAAAAAATTTGTTAAATACATAAAATCATTAATAAAGTAAATTTCTTGCTTTTGGCTTTAGTAAGTCCTTTTGATTTGTTTTAATAAAGCGAACCATGGTTTTAATGAGCTTAATTCAACATAAATATCAAATAAAACTTCTTTATATTCAACCTTTTATAACCTTTTATAATTCAAGGACCTGAATATATTTCAAAGTAAGTCGTTTCAATTTGTTTTAATAAAGAGAACCAAGATTTTAATGTGCTTAATTCAACATAAATATCCCATAAATAATTTTCAGAGCTGAGCTCCTTTTCGCTCTGCATTTTTAAAAATTCTTTGAATACATAAAATCAGTATTAAATTCAATATCTTGCTTTTGACTTTAATAAGTCCTTTCGATTAGTTTTAATAAAGTGAACCAAGATTTTAATGAGCTTAACTTCACATAAATATACAATAAATCTTCTTTAAATTCAATTTTATAACCTCTTATAATTCAAGGACCTGAATATATTTCAAAAAGGGCTGAGAATTTTTTGCTCTGTGTGAGGCCCTCCCCAGGAACCCCTTCGCATTTGCCTTTTTCAATTTGATTCGTTTACAGATATAGCAAGTATCCAAGCCAGAGCCACTAAATTGTAAATAGTAGCAGCCACAGTTACAGTTACAGTTCACTCGGACTCACTGCCATGGACTGTCGATAGTTCTCGCATTAGAAATGACTGGGGCTTCGAGGGGTCTCGGGTCTCTCGAGGGGTCAAAGTGCACGGTGTCTGTGTGTAAGCGCTCAGATAACAGCAGATATAGTGTGTTTGTTGATTTGTTTGGTCTTGTTTCCTTGTTTGTTTGTCCTAAGAGTGAGCCAAATAAGATTTTTGCCAATATTTAGTTGTCTACGATTAAAGCAGAGGCAGCTAACCAAAAAGAGAAACTAAATTTCAGTAATTGGAGCAAGAAGAAGTCAAAACAAAAGTGACTGGTACATATTCTGGCAGAGATTCTAAAATATTCTATTTCTTGATAAATAAAAGAAGAGACATAAAAAAGGCCATTCCCTTAAGAGTCGAAATCATAAACAAAGACAACAACTTCTTGATATAAGCCTCACATTTATTTGTGGGTGTAAAAGTAGTGCATGCTAAAAAATATGGTTTGCATTAAATTAATGATATCCCAAGCATTTGGGAATCGTGGAAAGAACCCGACGTGTTGACTTCTGCATTCTCAACTCTTTTATGCAGGATTCCTGACACCAGGCTCCAAAATCCTTCGGGGAATTCGCGGAAATATCTCTGACATATTTATGAAGCTTTTAAGGAAATGGGCAAAGCCTGGAGTGCACAGGGGGTTATTATTTTTTGTTACCTAAATAAGTGTAGAGTTTGCAGTCCTAGACTTCAAAGGAAAATTAAATAAAATAAAGTACAAGGAGTAGATTTCTAATTGATTTCACTGTCATATATCAGACTTGAATTTTTGATCAACCTGAATGGAGGGCTTATATGCATGCATATATGCAGTTCAATGATCTGTGGGATTTCCCCCATCTGTGCTTGCATTTCTATAAGTAGAGTAATAAATATTTTATTACACGACTTGGAAATCTGAGAGCTTATGCGAATTTCTCACGAATTGCTTTTGGTTGCTGGCAAATTTTTTGATTTTTAGCACGAAAATTTGTTATTGCAATCCTAGGAGCCGAACCGCAGCAATTTCTCACCGGCTGCCCCTCCCACCGCCGTCTCGGTGTGTCGCGGTTTTTGCGGCGCCCTTGAGACAGGCGCATTTCCACCCTTGCCACCCTGGCCACCCCCCCCCATGTGCAAGAACACGAAACGGAAAATGTTTTCCCCCCTCGATGGGGGGGGCAAATTAAAAGAACATAAAACGCTGCAACAGGAAAAGGGTAAGGGAAAGGGGCCTGGTTTTCCGAACACATGTACATATATATCCCCGTCTAGCAAGTAGGATATTGCGGTAATGTTTTCCATAAATATTAAGTCATTTTCTCGCTTTGCATTCAGCAGGGCATAAATCAAATCAAATCAAGACGAGTCAACACGAGACGCCAGCAGGATGTAAATGTGAGTGGGAAAAGCTGTGCAGGCCGATGGGTAGGGGTAAAGGGGTGGAGGGGTCCCGGCCACGGGCTCGAGTGATTGGGCCACATGATGTGATGTATGCGTAATAAAGCACCCCGGCGGAGTCACCACTCGGCAATAAAGGGAAAACTCCACTCGAAATTGGTTCCATGCAATACATCACTTTAATTGCACATTAATTGCTAACTCTGCGAGGCATTAATAAGGAAAGAGCACCCTTATCGGGGCTGTATTGTCAGTATACAGATATGGGATATGGCTAAGGTTTTTTTTTTAACGTAAGCTAGGCTGGATATTTGACACCTTCCTCCTGTTCACAATGTCTGACTTAACTTGTGGTTATGGAAAGTAGGCTCGGATTTTATTTCGATTCAAATTGACACCCATCTGTAGGGTATTAAGCTCCACATGTGATTTTTATAAGCTTAATTAATTAATGAAAGACCTTTATTTATTACCAAGAAGCACACGCATAAGTCTTTTTAATGAATGTTTAGAAATTCATAATTTCTATAATGATGTAGGGATTTTGATTTATTTATTACTTAGAAGCCTCTGCTTTTTTTATGAATGTTTAGAAATTCATCATTTCTACAATGATGTAGGGATTTTAAATAACAAATTCCAGCTTAAATACAAGCTAGAAAAATTAATATATTCTCACTTTCCTCTCTTCTTGCCCTCCACCTTTATTCCCATTTATTTTTATTTACAAATACAAGACATAAGATATGGAAATTGTGAAATTGTAATGAAAATGTTTTTTATAAGCTTAAGTTAGCTTAAGTTAAATTAATGAAAGCCCTTTATTTATTACCTAGAAGCACACGCATAAGCCTAGGCTTTTTTATGAATGTTTAGAAATTCATCATTTCTACAATGATATAAGAATTTTAAATAACTAATTCCTGCTTAAATACAGGCTATGGAAATTAATATAGTCCCACTTTTCTCTCTTCTTGCCCTCCACCTTTATTTCCATTTATTTTTATTTACAAATATAAGACATAATTTATGGAAATTATGAATTTTCTGTTTGTCGCCCTCGTATTTTTTCAATCGCCTTATATATTTCACCTCCGGCTGCTTTTTTCCATTGAGCCTAATATAATCTTTCGGATATAATTTATGATTTAATTATACAAAATGGAAAGAACAGCTGCCCTTCAGCATAAAAGAACAAGGTAATAAATGATTTTGATTCTTGAAAATTATGAGACGAAGTTTACCCAACTCAGGGGAAAAATTATTTACTGCGGAAATTCATTGGACATTTTTCCCCCTCATTCTGTCCTCTGCTCACCCCTTTGAAGTTCAAAAGTTGGGCCAGGGGTGAGGATTTTATTGTGCCAAAGTTTTTTGAGTAGCCCAATCGTCTGGGCTGCGTCTCCATTGTTGATCGCCATCATAAATAAATCAATGGGAAATAATGCCTGAACATACATACACACACATATAGAGTTTTCATTCACAATTTGTTCAATCAACACTGACTGAAAAATGAATTACTTTTATGTACGTTAACATGCACTGGCAGAAGGAATCTGTAGCAAATCGTTGGTACTTCTTGCAACTAACTAATTGAATTGCAGGAAAATATATGTTATATATTAATAGCCCAAAAATTGGGGAATTAGTCGAAATACCTGATTTTATACTAGTGTTTTATAGTTGCAAAAAAATTTAATAAAATGTTTCTTCTTCTAAATGCATTCTTAAATGCATTCTTCTCCTATTTAAATTGATTTTCTCATTAGGGTTCAAGCGCATTTACAATTATTTATTTTTGTGCTGCTTTCTCTATAAATAGCTCATATAAATACCTTATAAAATTAATAAAACTCTTTAGCTTTAACTAAATAAAAAGTGAAAATAAATGTGGCATAAAATATATTAAACTCTCTTAAAATATTTTCCAAAAATCTTCATACAATATTCGATCAAATTGGTTAAATACCTTGTTTTATACTAGTGTTTTATAGCTGCAAAAAATGTAATAAAATGTTTCTCTTCTAAATGCATTTAAAATCTATTTAAAATGATTTTCTAA
The DNA here is from genome assembly GCA_008042775.1 of Drosophila pectinifera. Lineage (NCBI taxonomy): Eukaryota > Metazoa > Arthropoda > Insecta > Diptera > Drosophilidae > Drosophila > Drosophila pectinifera. Next base: position 61,048 of record VNKC01001890.1, read on the forward strand.
TTAGGATTCAAGCTTATTTACAATTATTTATTTTTTTGCTGCTTTATCTAAAAATAACTCAGATAAATACCTTTTAAAAATAAGAAAACTCTTAGCTTTAACTAAATAAATAGTTATGAACACAAGTGAAAATAAATATGGTATAGAATATATTATATATATATTATATATAGTTATATTATAACTCTCTTAAAATATTTTTCAAAAATCCCCATACAATATTCGATCAAATTGGTTAGATATGATTTTTTTCCATGTGCCTTTTTTATGTCTCTCTTTCAATGCAAAAACGGAACGGAAAAACACTTTCCCCCGGCCCATTTTCTGTTTATGTTTTTTTTTGTTCCTTCGGGTCGCCCATTTACACGTCATTTACACTTTAACAGCTTAGAGCCTATATATATATGGGCGTATATATAGGAACATGGGGGCGGGGCAAGCAAATTGATGTCGCTGATAATGCTGATTATACGCGTCTCCTCGCCGGATTTCTTTGGGTTATTAAACTTTATTGTTGCCGTGGATTTTCCCGCCCCGCACTCATTTTCCATTTTCCGCCCGGCGGCGGTTTATCAGCTCTGTGGAAATCGCAAATCATTTATTATTATGAATATACACAGCAGTTGATGTATTTAGTATGCCGTGCACAATATTGTATCGATTGAGTGGAACGATTTCCAAAATGGAGGAAGTTCATTTTCTCGTTTTCTTGTTTTTTTCTCGCCGAGAGGGGATATTTATGCGGCTGAGTGGCAGTTTAAATTTATAATTTCAGCTAATTGTTGTTAGGATTTCATTTTTCGACTGCATATTTTACGGGTAATTTGTCGTACATTATAACTCTCTATATAATAACCTAATAAACCAAAAATACAAATGATTCTGGGGCACTGGAATGAACATGTAGAATAAATAAATAAATGTTCTTCATTAGTCGGGTGAAAATATTAGTTCAACATTCCCACTTGGCCATAATTTGGATTTCCGTTTATTTTAGATTAATTGTAAGCGAGTTCATTTTGATTTATTTGCGTAAATATTATTTGCATTGAGTGCAGAAATAAATTTGCTGGAAAAACGCTGTTCAAAACTAATGACAATGACGATGATTGAGTGAACTTTGAACAAATTTTTCATAAATTTCCACAAACACACACGCACACAGGCACATGTGGGAAAAGTTGACAAATGATATTTTCACAGTATTCGATGCAAGAAAATGCAAATGTATTATGTTTGTCTGCCTGTGGGGTCGTCATCGTGTTAAACCACAATTGAGCAAAAATGTATATTTAATTATGAATAAATTTTGCAAGCGCATTAAGTTTTGCATTTTCAACTCATCAGAGAATGGGCTGAACCAGGGGAATGCCCTGTAATTAATTAGATTTATTACAATTCAATTAAATAACTGGCAACTAATTGTATTAAGGCAATATTTAATTAGAGAGAACAAGCCTTAAAGCTTACACTTTTAATGTGGTTGTTGTCTAATCTTAAACTCTTTTTACGAGTATTTATTCTTTATTCTGTGTTCAGTAAACTAGTCTAGAATCAGCATTGTTTCCGGCACTTAATTCTAAAAAACCCATGGGTTGAGTATACCCCTTGGCTGGGTGTAAGCCCTACAATGTCCACGATGATGAGACCCAAACTCCGAGAGGAGGATGGACAGTAAATCAAGAGATAAATATTCAGCCGCACACAAACATGCAGATCGGGCTACAGATGTGTACACTAGGGTGTACATATGAATGGGAAAAATAATCCAGAAAGCAATAAAAAAAAATACATTAATTTCCATACACTTTATGGCCCATTTCTCTAAGTATATTTGTGAAATCTAAACCATTGTGCTCTCCAAAACAATTATACAAAGAGTTTAATGTCTTGGTTTTATTTAATTTATTTTAATTGACTGATACTTAAAACTATTTTACTACGAAAACTCATCACCTGGGCAGCAAACTTTTTTATTTTTTATTTTAATATTCAGCTCAGTCTTGAAGTTTGAATTTTGAGGAAAAAAGAGCCACCCTACTGAACACTCGGCTATAAAATATATGGAGTATGAATATCGAGGCACTTTTCCCTTTGGTGAGTTCACAATTCGTTAAATGCACTGCGAAATTTATTTATGATGCAACAGCAGGCGGCAAATAATAAACGACTTCGCTGAGGTCAGGGGTCGGTTTTCCCGGCTGAAATCGAAGGGTGGCCGGGGGTGAAAGGCGGGGGAAAAGCCGCCACTGCGTCAGCTATTCAACTTTGACATGCACGGATGCGACTGCCTGTTGTTGCGTTTAATTGCTCATCAACATTGGCTTTAATTTAGTTTTAATTGCTAAACACGATCCCGGGTCGCGTAATAATTTCCCGTTGTTCATTTAATACTCATCAGCCTTTGTTTTTGGCCGGGCTAAGCCCATAAATCAGTGAAATCTGATGCCCATCTGTCATATAATTTCACAGTGTCAAAAGGCTTATTGACAAATGGACAAGTGGGAGTGAATGTGTAAAATATCAGACACTACAACATTTTTCAATTTCAATAACTGAGTTTGTCGTACTTTTAATTTGAATATTAAACATAGTTGAAGGTGTAAAATAGCAGACATTAAAATATTTTTTCAGTAACTGACTTTATTGTTCTCTTAATTTCCAAATTAAATGTATAAAATGTCAGACATTACAACATTTTTCAATTTCAATAACTGAGCTTATTGTTCCTTTTATTTAACTTACTTATTTAGCTTAATTTATTAAACTTAAATGAATGTGTAAGATTTCAGACACTACAACATTTTTCAATTTTAATAACTAAGTTTGTCGTACTTTTAATTTGAATATTAAACATAGTTGAAGGTGTAAAATAGCAGACATTAAAACATTTTTTATTTTCAGTAACTGAGTTTATTGTTCTTTTAATTTCCATATTAAATGTAGAAAATATCAGACATTACAACATTTTTTAATTTCCTTTGTTCCTTTTATTTAACTTACTTATTTAGCTTAATTTATTAAACTTAAATGAATGTGTAATGTATCAGACATATCAAAATGCTTTATTTTTTTATTTTTGTAACTGAGTTTATTGTTCTTTTAAATTAAATGTTAAGTGTATAAAATATCAGACATTAAAAATTTTTTCAATTTTAATAACTGAGTTTATTGCTAATTTAATTTTTATATTAATCATAGTTGAATGTGTGAAATATCAGACACTAAAACATTTTTCAATTTTAATAACTGAGTTGATTGTTCTTTTAATTTGAATATTAAACTGAAATGAATGTGTAAGATATCAGACATATCAAAATGTTTTTTTTTTTTTTTGCTCTTTTCATTTAAATATTAAACGTATTTGTGCAAAGGCTTACGTTTGGGTGACGAAAATTAGGCAGATAGACCAATAAAGCGATATACATGATAAATTAATATTAGTTTGTCTACGTGGGCCTTAATTGAATATTAGTTTGCCTTCATTGGGCCTATTTTAACAACAATGCTGGCCACATTTTGCAAGTGCCTAAAAGCAGAAGGAGGTGCAGGCATCCCAGACTTTTAGTCGGGAATTGGAGAGCATTTTTGGAAAATTCCAAGTCCAATTCCGAATGTCTCCCAACGAAAATGAAGCAGAAATTTCCCAAAAAGTGAGCTAAGCGAAAGAGAGAGAGAGAGAGATCTCAGCAATGGGGAACATATTTTTGAACATTTTCTCGCAATCGTTTCGTGTGTTGTTGTCGATGCTTTTAAACAATTTGTGCCCTGCATGGGTGTGTTTGTGTATGGAAATGGTAGGAAAATGGTAAATGCCGAATGGGAAAAAGGGGGAATATGGCGGAAAATGGGTAAAACGGGAAAGCTAAGAGGCGGGGGGCAGGGGGCGGGCAGCGGCTGGGTGAGGTCGCCGGGTTTTGTTTTTAGCCACATGACACATGGCGGGCATAAATCTTGCATGCGGCTTATGGCAAATGAATGCGCCAATAACTCAATAAAAAACAACAACAAAAAATATGACGCAAAAAAAAAAAATATAACCAAAACAATTAAGAGGGAAACTAGGGATGCTTATTGAAAACAAAAATTACATACATAGGAAATAGCATAAATAATTATATCCCTATGAAAAGTCCACAATTTTCCACTTTAAATACTGTCGTTTAAATCGATAAGCTTGTTGTTATCTAAATACAAGTCTTCTTATGTTATCGATAACTAACTATAGTCCCAAGATTCTTAGTTGTTATTTATAAACTTAAATGTTTTCAAAAGACTTGATTTATATATTGCCACTTATATATTTCTATGCTTATATATAAATATATAAATTTATATCCTTATGAAAAGTCCCTCTTGTTGTTTAGTATTTTTTAATTTTCCACTTTAAATGCTGTCGTTTAAGTCGAAAAACTTGACGTTATCTAAATACAAGTCTGCTTTAGTTATCGATAACTAACGATAACCCCAAAATCTCCAGTTGCTATTTATAAACATAAATGTTTTCAAAAGTTTTGCTTTATCTGATGCCACTTATATATTTATATGTTTATTTATATGTTTATTTATATGTTTATATATAAATATATAAACTTCTCCAATGCTTTCGGCAACTGTCGATATATAAAATCGCTTCATTACAACATTGATGATGTTTGCTACCACCGCTAAGGGAAACCAACATGGCGCTGCTGATGCTGCATATGCAGTTGCCACTTCCGGCGGCCATCGCTGGCCCTCTCTGACAATTGACTTCCGTTTTAAATTTTGCACAACTTCCTGCCGATCTCCTCTGCGCCGTCTCCCCTCCCTCCCTCTCTTCCCCCCGCTCTCTGTCTCTTTGGGAATTACCACGAACAAAAAGTGCGACAAAAACGTTGGAAAAACACAGAAATGGATGGAATGTGGCCGAGAAGAAAAGGGAAACATCAGACTAAAGATGGGGAAAATGGCTCAAAACTGCGCGTCCTTGACAAAGGTGCCAGCAAATATGACAAAATGGCTGTCGGGCAACTCAATGAGCTCAGGCCAACCAAGTAAACAACAACAAAGTGCCAGAAAAACATGTACGCATGTATGTGTGTACATATACAAATGTGTTGGCACAAAAAATGATTATCCTTGGGAGTATTTTCCTTTGTAAAAATGTATATCCGACAAGGATGACAACAGTATGCGCATTTCCTGTTTTACTCAAGGTACTTTGAGTCCTAATGCAATTATTTCTTGGAAAACTATTTAGTCACAATATTAAATGAGTATTGTTAAGTAATATATTAGAGTATACTTTTAATATTTAAAATATGGGGCTGGTGCTCTATATGATTATTAATTTACTATATTTAACTTTTGATCCTTTAAATGTCAGGCAAATTGCAGGAAATCATGGAGATGCCATTATCCTTAGATATATTTAGCCTTTTAATGGGTATCATCTGGGTGCCTCTTGAGGCCTTATTATCCTTGGCCCCATCCTCCTGTCTCGTCCCTTTTGTTGTTCCTGCTGGTGTAAAAACAAAAAGAAAGCCACAGCACACACGAAGAAATCAACAAAAAAAAGACAAAAAATTGCGGGCCAAATGCAAACAATGACAGAACGCCGACAGAGGCAGCGGCAGCGGCGGCGACGGCGGCAGAGGTCGCCAAGTGTCGACGGACAAACAGAAAAGGAAGATCGCAGGGGGAAGAGGAGAGGGGGGCTTATATATGGGACCCAAAAGTGGCAAAAACAAGTCAGCGTTGCAGCTCCCCGACACCAACCTAGCCGCCCCTTTTCCAAAATGAGGTCGGCGCCATATATATTTTTTTGTTTTTGGATTTCGTTTAGTTTCTCCATTTTTCTTCTATTTCTTTTTTTTTTTCTTGTGTAGAAGCTCTTGTTGTCTTTTAATTTTATTTGCACTCGCTCCACTAGAAATACATTGTCCTGGCACTGCCACCGCCACCGCTGACCCCTGGCCGCTGGGAAAGCTCTGTTTTGGAAAAATGTGTCATCATCTGGCGCTGCAACTGGAGCTTCAGCGGCTCCGCGAAAAGCGAAAAGCGAAAGGCCAAAAGGACGGAGAAGGACTAATAACGCGCTCAGATTTAGTACCCAGCCTTGCACTTTTCCTTCGCTCAATAACAGCAGCAAAGGACAAAAGTACTTGGAAAGGATCCGCCAGATTTCCCAACAAGACTAAATAATTTCCACGAATTCCATGATCATTCGGAGTCTGGGAATTTATATTTGAGAAATTTTCTTTAATTTGAAAGTGCAGAAACTTGATAAATAATTTTTGAGTAATTGCCTTCATATAAATGCAGGAGCACTTTCAGATTTTTACGGCTTATCCTGTTGGCATTTGGACAAAGGAGGAGGTGTCTTGCCAGATGGCCCAAAGCTTATATCGCATATGAACTTTGGACTGAACTTGCTATCCAGATGGCCACCATGTGGGCTATAGACAGACTTAATTCCATTTCATTTTCCACCTGTAAAAGGCCACTTCTAAATGAAATTGCCTGAAACTCGATCCCAGCTCTCGGGGTAGACACGAATGGAAATGGAAAAACTTTATGGTGACCTGACCCCTTTCGTTGCCAGCTCACAGAGAGAGAAAAAAAACGAGGCAAACTAAGAAAAGTGGGCCAGGCCAGGCAATTGCATCCTTCACCAGCGTTCCCCCCCTGTCCCTGCCTTAGCCCTTCTGGCCGCCCTCTGATTTATGCTTTGACCTTTTCCGCAGGCAGGAAAATTTCTCCCGTTTTGTTCTTCATTCTTGTTGTTTTTTTTATTTTTTTGTGAACTTTTTCTTTTAGCCATTTTTGAGCTTAATTAGCAGCGTTAGTCGGCAAATGGCATTAGTGGGTTAATTAGGGGGACACACTCGCAGGCAGCTATCAATGTGTGCCGACATATACGTATATATATATATATGTAATGTACGTACACGGCTATATCTATCTGACCTAATGAGCCCTGAAGACTTATAAATGGTGGGTAGAAAAAGTGATGGTGGTGCGCCTGGGGATTCTCTTCAGGACACCTCATTTTTCTGGCCCCTTTTTTTCGGCTTTCATTTGATTTTGATTAATTGAAGAACTGCTTGACAAAATCCAATTAATTAATATGATTGCCCTCATTGGCGGCGGGCTTTGGTAATTAATTGGTTATATATGGGCTAGAAAACATTTTTTAAGGCTGGTGAATAACTTGCTCAGAGCATTAACACTATTTTGCAGCCATTGATAAATATGAATGATCTATTTTGTATCATATCCTGTTTTAGTAAAGGTTTTATCATTCTATATATATATAATAATAAATATATTTAGTTCTGTGTGGTTTTTTTTTTTGTTAATTTCACATTATTAAAAACTTGCAAGCAGCTTAGTTCTAAGAATCTTAAACAAATATTATATATATATATATTAATATATCCAAAATTCACATAGATAAGTGAAATAATTATTAATTTCAATCTTCACCACAAATTTGATTTAAGAGGTAAAGAGAAAAAGTCTGTGCGACTTAATAATATTCTGCGGGAGTGCAAATATAAACCTATTTATTCCCGTTCCAAGCAAAGTAGTTCATAAGAAATAAATTTAAATAGATTGAATTTTGAATGCTTTTTGCGGCCTGAAAATGAATTGAAAACTATTATGATGAAAAAATATCAGAAGGACTTACGCCTGACCAAAAACTGTTTTCGTGTGATTACAAGGTATTGGCAATCGAGGCTGTTTGTTTTATTTCTTTTGTTTTGTGTTCTTGGACACTTTTCCGGTTTGCAGCTGCGAATATGGGCGAAAATGTCACACAAGGCCGACAGAGGAGGCGTTGGCCAAAAACTCACCTGCAATTCGGCAAAAACAATCCATAAAAATGCAGTTTATCGAAACAGATGCAGCAAGGACACTGCATGCGAACGAATATCTGGGTTATCCTAGCAGCAACAACAACAACTACATTCTTGGGGCCTGTCACCTGGACAGTGCCAATAAAATTTAAATGTTTTCAACATAAATCAAACTCATTATTGGGCCAGGCGAGAAAAACAATAAGAAACACTCAGCACAAGTTCTAATTTTATTTTAACACCATAAAAAATAAGCAACATAGGTTCTAATTTTATTTTATTTATAAACTATATATAAAGTATATATTTTCAGAATTATATAATATTTAATAATAATATTAATATTACATTATATATTAATATTAAATATTATATTATATTTAATATATATACATATATCAAGTATATAGAGATCTGTTTATATGAGTTTATATGAGTATATATTTTCCTAGCAATGTTTGAAAATATGAACCCAATACTAATTACAAATAAATTGTTATTAGTTTCTCCATCGCCGTACTCTCCTTCTAATTTAGTTTACAATTTAAGAAACCTAATAAAAATTTGATGTAAAGTTTAGCCTAGTCACTCTCTTATATATTTAAAAAATGCTTTAAATCAGCGGAAAAACAGCAATTTCGCAGTTTATTTGGAAACTGCAAATAAATAATAAAATAAAATATTACTTTTTTTAATTACTTTTTATATCCATTTTGAAGTTAACCTTTTTTTTTAAGACAACGAATTTATACAAGCATTTTATTTAAGACATTTTTCAACCTAAAATTTGTTTGATCTATTTAATATTGGAATATTATGTTTATTAAAAAATTACGGAAATATTGCTCAGTTTGTAAAGAATTATGTTCCATAATTTCGTTCAAGAATTTATGTTTATGAGTATTTTAAGTCATATGTTTTTTTAACAGATCTCATTTATATTTTTTTAAATATTTAATTCAATGTTTTATCAAATTCAAGACATTTTATGTGAAAATTTACTTTTGGAATTTTTCTAAGATTTTTCTAAAGTATAAATAAATTCAATGCTTGATTTTCGCTCAGTGTAGACATTAGATAGAGGCTTGCATTGCCTGATTGTCTGATCGTCGCGTCGGTCGTTGGGTTTCGTCTGTCCCGGACACCCGACATTTGCTGGCGCGCTGGAAATTGAAAATTGATATGGCATCGCTTACTGCGCCACCCCATCCCCCATACCCCATACCCCTTTCCCCTTTCCGCTCTCCATTTTCCACCCTTTGTTGGCTGTTTTCGCACAGGCGACGTCTGTGTCGCGTTTTTAAAACATTACCCATGCACTTATAGGAGCCGCATCGGCAGCGGCAGCGGCGTCGGCCCTGGGACATCAGAAGCTCTAAACGAGCGCAAATTGTAATGACAACGCCGCACAGTGGGATCAATTGCAGCTCAAGTGCGCCCGTAATGATGGCGAAATTTAATCGCCTGCAAAGCGCGCTGTGTGTGAGCAAATGTCGATAATTCCTATTCCCACTGACTGTTTGTTCAAGCTGCTATACCAAAGTGCAGCTGGAAAATTGCGGATAATCTGTAGATTTATTTATGGAAGCACAAGGCGGGATATAACTTGATACATTTTTATTGGTGTATATTTCTATACGCTCCAAGAAGCCATATGTTTACTCTGAAAGTGTTTTTGTTTTAAATGAAGAAAGATTGAACATGTGCTGATCAATGGCTTTTCGAAGATTAGAAAATAAAACCTGTAAGAAAGCCACAGTGAAAATAACATATTATTCCATTAATACTGTCATTATTCTTGCTGTTTTATTCAGAGTGATAGAAATAAAATGGTGCATTAATATGAAATGGAGGAATATTATCGATATACAACGATATGCAGATGCTCGCTGACAGCTTTCGGAATCGATTGACAAACGGAGTTGCCAGACTAATTTGTATTTCCAACAGATACTATTTAGTTATTAGTTAGTTATTCTTCCATTAAATTCCCAACAAAATAATATTTTTGAAAATATCAAAATACTTTTTAATAGGTAATGCACTTGATACTAAGCAATATCAATAAGAACCATAAAAATACTTACAACCCCTCACAAAATTAAAACACAAACTTGTTTTGGACCTGTAAAATTGGTTATTTTCTCCAGCTCGTCATCGAGGGCTCCACTGTACTTTGTACAGTGGCTGCTCCCATATGCTGGACGCTGTTGCGCCAGTCATGGGAGTCACTGCATCCGAGCTGCGAACTGGAACTGGAATGCTAGCCCGCCATCAAGCATGTACAACTCCTTCCGGTTCCTTTTCAGTATGTTCGCGTCCCTCTACGTGTGTGTGTGTGCGTGTGTGTATGCGCTAGTGTGCAAGTGTGATTGGGTTACAAACGCCGCCATTTATTTCGCCGGGTTCTGTGTGTAATTTTGTTTTTTTTTTACCCTTTTTTCCCATGCCGACTGCAGCGGCTGCTACTGCTTCATCTGACATGATTTCCGTATGTCGTTTGAGTTTTTCTTGCCGCCGCCGCCGACTTTTTCTTGCTTTTCTCCTCCATCTTCTGCTTCAACTTGGGCTCGCTTTTTATATGTGAATAAAAAGTACAGTTGTGATCGAAATAATATCGATGTTCAGGCTATTTTATACAAAACTAATATGTATTTTGTAGCAATAATAAAATAACTAACTAAGGTTTGGAAACAGAGATAAGAGAGAACGATAAGAATGAAATATTGAATAATTAATGGGCTCTCCATTTATATATTAATAAAACGTACAGCTGTGATTGTGAAATAATATCGATGCTTTAGGCAAATTTCTACATAACTAATATGTATTTTGCAGCAACATTAATATAACTAACTAACGTTTGAAAACAGAGATGAGAGAGAACAATGAATATTAAATATTGAAGTGAAATAATACTAGGGCTCTCCATTTATATATGAATAAAAAGTACAGTTGTGATCGAAATACTATCGATTCTTGAGGCTATTTTTTTACTAAACTAATATATACTTCCTTTTAAAATAATAATAATAAAAGAACTAAGTAACATTTGGAAACAGAAATTATAGAGATCGATGAATATTAAATATTGGAGAAAGATAATAATTGGGCTCTCTTTTTAAAAGGGAACAATACGTACTGTTGTGATCGAAATAATATGGATGAGATCGATGAATATTAAAAATTGGATTGTAGTATGTGAAGATAGTAGATTCTTTAGAATAGTACATTCTCTAGAACACTAGAACACTATTTTTAAAGATTGTTTTGACTGTTTCCAACATTGGTCTTAAGCCCTTAAAAATTCCCCTATGATTCTCAAGTTGCACATTGTTATTTATCTTAAGCGATGTGTAGTTAATACAATATTGTAGAACGTTTATTCTACTTGGTGCCTATAATTGCGACCGTGTCTGTTCGTGAGTTTGTCAATTTTTTTTCGGCTGCTCGTGTGCTCAATTTCATACAAAAAAATGTCAGTTTATGTTGATGTGTGCTTTGCTTTTCCTGTCGCGCTGCCGCTGCTGCGGCTGCTGCTGTTGCTGCTGCTGCTGCTGCTGCTGCTGCCATTGATATCGCTGACGAAATTGAGAATTATTATGTTTAAACGTGTGTGGCATCGCTGCCATTTGTGGGACATAGCCTAGGCAGCCCAGCCCGGCTGGCCCCGCGAGTTCCCCCCGAAGTTGGCGAGTTGGCATTGCATGTGCTGCTGCCTTCTGTTGCAGACTTTGCGGCGCTGCGCGTTCTTGAAATTAGATTGCCTTGTGATGACTTTAATGCAAAGCCCACTCGCGCAGACACCCACACATGCTGGCAATCACACACATACACACGCTGAGAGCGCGCTGTCAGCTCCAGTTAAACCCATACAAGCACAAGTGGCAGAGCCGGAAATGGGGCAGCATATCCTTTGGCTTAAGCCTCGCTTCTGGGAATATTTCGCAAGAATCTGTTTCCATAACTGATATTGATATTGCCGATGTATTTAAAGCGAAATAAAACAAGAAGCGAGTTCTATTAATATTAAAATTACTTAAAAAGTTCAAATCTTAATAGCTCTAAAGCCTACTTTAAAGTTTAGGTGGAAGTAGAGAGTAGCCCATTTAATTTTAAGTATTTAGGCTTATGTAAATTGCTAATTTCTTAGAGGACTTGAATTTAGTTTAATTCCTAATTGAGCTCTTACCGCATTGATTAATTACTTATAGTTGTTCTGTTTCCATAACTTGATATCGATATTGCTGCTGTATTTAAAGCGGAATAAAACAAGAAACGAGTTCTATTAAAATTAAAATTACTCAAAATAGCAACCGTAATATCTTTAAGCTTACTTTAAAGTTTAGCTGGAAAAAGCGAGTAACCCATTTAGTTTTAAATATTTAGGCTTATATAAATTGCGACTTTCTGAATAGGAATTGAATTTAATTTATTTCCCAATTGAACACTTGCCAAATGGATTAATTACTTATAATTGTTCGGTTTCCATAACTTGATATATATATTGTTGATGTATATAAATCAGAACAAAACAAGAAATGAATTCTGTTAAAATTAAAATTACTTAAAAAGTTCAAATCTTAATATCTTTAAAGTTTAGCTGGTAAAAGCGAGTAACCCAATTAATTTTAATTATTTAGGCTTATATAAATTGCGACTTTCTTAAAGGAATTGAATTTAATTTAACACTTGTCGCCTTGATTAATTACTTATAATTGCTCGATTTATTTTCTTTGTGATTTTCTCACCATTTTAGTTTTAAGCACTTTATTTAATTAGCATTTTGCCGAACTTGTCTCCATACTCGTTTCAGTTCACACCAATATGCGTTGATCCTTTGAGACTACCACTGACTTGGCTTCAGTTTCGGTTTCAGTTTCAGTAGCCACAGGGCAATCAATAGGAGATGGCAGCAATTCGGGCTCACGAGACGAGACAAAAGTCAATTCCTTGTTCGTGTTGTGCCGCTGATGTCTCACAAAAAGGCTCTTTGTTAAGCACACACAGAGGCAGGCACTGAAAGAAACTCTAACCTCAAAGTGACAGAGTATTTTTTGAGTCTTTACTTACTAACCACTTTATTTTCACATTCAATTAAAGGCTTTTGGGCCTAGGCTGCTGGCTAAGATTAGATTTTAATTCAGCTATTTATTCATTTTTTACAAATTTTCCGTGTGTCAAGGAAGTTAAGTATAGACCCTGTTTCTTAAAATTAAATATATCTGCCCTGGCAACTTACTATGCTTTATTTGCTAAAAAAAGACAGTTGGTATAATTCATGTATACATATTTATATAATTGTTAACACTTGTTAAAGGTGTTTACAATAAAATATTACCAGGCATGCAACAATAATAGAGTACAAATAATTTTTCTTTGTGTTTCTAATTAAACTTCTATTAGCTTAAATTAATAAAAAAAGCAGCTCCTTTATTAAAAAAAAGAACAACAACCCACTCAGCATTTAAACTTGATCTAAATTTAAGGGTCTCAGAGACAAGCTTATTTTTAAGAGACATTATATATTTTATTTAATATATTTTATATTACGAAAAATGTTTGCGGATTAGGTTTAGGCATATCATAAGACCTCTTCCCTATGGAAGTATTTCCAAAGTATTTCTCTCCGTATTAATATGAGAGTTCACTCGAAAGGTGATGAAGATGCCGTATCCTTTTTTTCCGGAAAATCCTGTAAATAGTTTACTACTTATTAGTAGCTTCATTTAACAAGTGTAAAAAGCCACAGTCGAATGTGCTCGTCTGTGAGATATTCGGTGCCCAAAAATGTCTTCTCTCGGGCAAAAGTCAGGCACTTCCTCATCATCAAGCTGTGCCAATGTGCAATACTGGAACCTATTGGATCTGTCTGTGAGGCCAATTAGAAAGGCAATTAGGTACACTGCCTTTTTTCCTGGTGTACCAAAACAGACTCTCCGACTCTGACTTACTGCCAAAGGCTAATGAAGGCGGCTGGGCAAAGGGAATATGGGGGGCTGGGGCGTTTCAAATTTAGAGAGGAGGACATGCCAGGATGCACTTGCCACTTGGCAATGCATGCAGCACTGTGGCTGCCACAGCTGCAGCTCCAGCTGCCCATATGCCTAGGCCATGTTGACATCAAACAAACAAACAAACTGACACAACAAACAAATACACAGCAACACACAGGCCAGCAAAAGAGCACAAAACTGCAACAGAAAAAAGGAGACAGGAACTGGGAGCACAAATAAAAAAAGCAAAAAGCAGAGAAACAGCACCGAATGAAATTTGTATAAACTGCCATGAAGAGCCAGGCCGGAGTTGGAGCTCAGGTTTTCCCAAATCCAAAATGGAAAACTCGTGTTCGGATCCATCGACAGAGAGGCAAAGGGGGAAGCAACTGCCGGAGTTTTCAAAAAGTTTCGTTTCAAAATCAGCAGCTCCGAGCTGAGGGAGATTCCAAGCCGCACTTATTGCTAGACAAGGTTCCCTATATCCCAGTTTGTCATTAGCTTAATATTAAAAGAGTTCCAACTAATTATTTAACCAGTTAACCAGTTATATTAACCTGTTCCTTGTACGCTTTCAATTGCTTCGATTGTATATAGAATAGAAATATATAAAATCATCCATAAAACAGGCTTACATATTTATGGGAGTATGTAGGTAATTAATATAAACTTTATGCGATTATTCTAAGATCAGAGTTGCTGTGAAATGTTCTATAAATTTACTCTTTAAGTTAAATAATATAATTGATTTACTCTGTTTTATAACTACTACATTTTATTTTTATTTTGCTTACATTATTTTTGATCCATAAAGAGTTGTCCTTTAGGACTTATATATAGAATATAAATATATAAGAACACCCACATAACAGGCTTATATATTTATGAGAGTATGTAGTTAATTAATATAAATCATATACGATTATCTTAACTTCAGAGTTGCTGTGAACTGTTCTACAAACTTACTCCTTAAGATAAATAATATAATTGATTTATAACTACTACATTTTATTTTTATTTTGCCTACATTATTGTTTGATCCATGAGGAGCTGTCCTTTAGAATTCAGTTTAAGACTGAAATATATAGATTATAGAATAGAAATATATAAGAACACCCATATACCAGGCTTATATATTTATGAGAGTATGTAGTTAATTAATATAAACCATATACGATTATCTTAAGTTCAGAGTTGCTGTGAAATGTTCAACAAACTAACTCCTCAAGATAAATAACATAATTGATTTACTCTGCTTTATAACTACTATATTTATTTTTTGATCTATAGGGAGCTGAATTGAATCCTGATTGAGTCTTGTTGAGCTTGCGGAATTTGTGTGCTGCTTAAATATTTGCGAGACTCTGGGTTTCTCTCAACCTTAGCTTAATTTCCCTTTGACTAGGGAGTCTGTATTTTCCCCGATTTTCCTGCCTCTTGCCCATCTCACTTTCCACGGCCGAGAGGAATTAATAATTATGCCAAATGCAGCTGTACTGCCGAGGACTCCTCTGACCGTTCCTGTCCATCTGCGGCCGTGGCCCGGAGCTAATCAGAAATTGTTGGGAATTATCCAGGAATCCTTGATATTTCACTAAATATGGCCAAGTGCAGATGCCCGTCTCTCTCTCGGCCATTACGATATTTATGTAAATTTATTGGACAACAAGGGGATTGCAATTAAAATGCAATGCAGACTGATTTAATAAAGGCGTATTTCAAAGGGGGCGGGCGGCGGCGTGGGCGTGTCACCGGCTGACGACAGGCAAAATAACTTTAAATTAATTAAAAACGCGCCCGGCAAAAATGTTTTAAGCTCGCGATGACAACAAACGCGGGCGGGCGTCAAGGAGTTTTCCGAGGGAATCTCAGTAAGCGGCGGGTTCGGGGGAAAATTCAGATGCGGTGGGGGAAAATTCAGGCAAGGCTGCTGCAGAAAAGACAGCACACATCTACGCTGGGGGTAGGAACTTCTACGGGCTTCCAAGGCGCATCAATGTCGCAGAAATTAATTGAAACGAAGGCACACACACTGGGAGAATTAATCGGGACGAATTTAACCCAAAATTATACAAAGTCTCGATGAGTACACATTTTCTAGACCTAAAATAGGTCCAGTCAGGTAGTAACATTTTATAATAAACATTTTATATAAACAAACTTTAATGCTACAACCTTAAATTGACCCTACAAACATTTTTAGATTATAAATCTCGTTCGTCCTATCTTTGAGACAATTATAAAGTGGTATCAATAAACTAGAGTAAATAAAACAAATATAACAAAATAAATAAGATTTACTATTAATTATTTTATTATTATTTAATTAAGATCCACTCATTGCCTTGGTGAACATCTTTCTTATAATTTAGTTTTGTTCAAACTTTAATAGTAAAAATGATTACCAATTTAGGAATTTCTCTTGCAACTGAGATGACTACATTTCTCTCTGTGCAGGAATTTTGCCAAGGACTTTACAGGAGTTTTCGTGGAGAGCGGGCAGGGCGAGGGGGCAAGGGGCGATGCGGAAAAACTGCAGCCGATGCGCGTAAAAAGGAAATAAAGAAAATGCATTCTCATGTCCTGCCAGCCATGGTCGCTCCCTCGGGCGAAAAATTGTTTTAGGCTGGAATGAACATTTTTAGAAATCCCAACCGAAGCACATTCTGCGAAAATTCAATACCTTATTGAAAAAAGTTGAAGACATTAATCAAAGATATGAAAACGACACATTCTTAAAGCACATAAAATATAACTAGGATATTAGACTTGCTGCTGATTCGTTGCAAATTATCTACTTACCTTAGCATATATATGCTAGGTAATCACTTTTAAAAAAGTTAAAAAAATGTGTTTAATATTATTGATATTATTTGTTTAAATTACCAAGCATAGACCTTTAAAGAGGATGTATTAAATTAAATATGAAAGCTACAGTTGAGTGTTCGTGATTATGGGATACCAGGAACCCAAAGCTTTGTACATTAAATTAACGGACAAAGGAGTCTTTCGGCAGCTTGTTGATCCTAAATATTGGTAAAACCTTAGCAAAAGAGTATTATTATTTTGTCAGAAGTTGTCGAAGCATTATTTAGTCTGATTATAGCTTTAATTATCTCTGTTCTTACGGACAGAAGGGCAGACGGACAAACGGACAAGGCGAAATCGAGATGCCTCCCTATTGCTACTGAATATTATAAAGTTGAAAAGTATTAAGATCCTATCTTAAAGATATTTTTCTTATAAAAACTCGAAACTGAGCTGATCCCAAAACATTTTTGGAGCCGAAGCCCTTGGGATCTAATTCCATATAGAGAAATAATAAGAAGAGCTCTTTGCAGTGCAGCCCTGATTTATAAACTTGCACTGATTATTTATGTTCCCAAGCCGAGTTGATTTCTGGCCACTGACCAGTTGGGGAAAATTGCCCGGGGGAAAGAGACGGGGCTAGCGGCAGCGAAAGAGACGGGAACAGAGTCGGAGAAGGAGAGGCGGATAGGGAGTCGGCGATGGGGAGAGCTTAAGCCAAAACATTACCGCACGTCTGCAAAGCTCCGCTTCAGTTCCTGCGCTCTGACCTCCCCGAAAAGTTGCAGCCAACAAATGAAATTAAGCAAATAAATTTTGAGGCGGATTAGTTGGTGGGAAATGGGCGGAAAATGTTGGGGAAATGGAAAGAGAAAAGCCAAGGAGCAGTGCTGTAGCCGGGTGCCCCGACTATGAGATACTCGGTACTCAGAGCCTTGAATCAAACTTACTTTGATTGGTCATTCGAAGAGCGAATTTAATAAATTAATATATATAAAAATATATACCAATGTAACTATATTAAATATAATAAATTTAGTTAATATGAAACATATAATATATAATGTATAGCTATATAAAATAAATACAATAAATATAATAAATACAATATAAATAATAAATATCATATATATAATAAATTAAAATATTATAAATATCATAAATATAATAATAATGATCAAAATAAAATTTATAACAAGAAATAAATAAATATAAATA